>ML780681.1:1713153-1739015 GCA_009831015.1 Picea engelmannii
TGCTATCCTTTTTTCCTCCTTTGACTAGTACCCCTACCCCTCCTTTTATAGGCTAGGAAGAGCTAGGGTTTTAGTCGAACTCTCGGCCATGCATGGCAGAGAGTTTCAGTTAACTAACAAAAAGCCTTGTGTCTTGGCGGAAACTTCCCTGATTTTTTGCTTTGTTAGGTACTCGCGGGTTGTTTTGGGCTAGCCCGCGGATACCTGCGTGCAGTAAAGGGACAACAAGCGGATACCCGCGCCCAGTGAGAAGTTAGGGCGCGGGTTGCTTGTTTTGAGTGATTTTTTGAGGAGTTACTCAGCATGGCTTTGGCTAGGAAGAGGCATGAGTTGGCCTGATGCCAGGTAAACCTGTATGGTGCATTTTAGGGTTATAACACCTCAAAGGCTTGGATTTTTTTGCAAATATGCAATTTTAAAAGATTATTGTGGGGCATAGGCTAGCCAACCAATGAGGGTCATTGTGGGACACATGTGATGCAACCAATGATGTTCTGCAATTTTTTTTTATTTTTTAGGAAGATGGATTTGTTCCAGATATATATCAGATCTCTTAGATCTACTGGATCTAGGCACTGGAATAATCAATGGAAGAAAATCAAAAGAAAATCACAATCAAGCAGAGGAAAGGATTGGAAAAGAGACTCAAACTAGAGAAGAATTATCCCCATTATGGTGGCCAATTTTGTTATGGGATAAAATCTCAAAGGGATACTACTGAATATATAGAAAACTCTCCCTAGGACCATCCTAGTAATCCTAGACAAAACAAGCTTTATACTTCTATGGTTTCCCTATATCTAGATTTAAACACATGGATTCATCTCTAATATAAGGAGTGATGGATATTGCATACCTTTATCTGTAGGTTTTCCTTCGTATATCATGGCTATTACAAACCAGAAAATCCATCTCTAAGCTCTGCAACCTGATTCTTCCACACAAAAGAAAAACAATACCTCTCTACCTCTCTATTTGGGGTTAGAATCCTAGATTTAATTTGATTCTAATCAGATCTATAATAGAATGAATTAGATCTAAACATTCATGAACTGAACACAAATAATATGGAGGAAATCCAATGATATATTAGTTTATCATAGAGAAATTACATTAAACATACCTTAGTGATGATTCCATTCTCCTTTGATTCCTTTCTCCTTGCTTCTCCCTTATTTTTCTTGGTCTGGCTAGGCTCTCTGACCTTTGGTTGTGATGGATAGGACAAGCACCTATGAAAATGGATAACATAAAAATACCTCTAATTCCTCCCTCTTTTTGCCATGACTTTCCTTTGTTATGTAGTTCTTTGGATTAGGTTTGAGAGAGATTCTAGATCTTCTAGATACCACTAGATACTCGAATGTTGCAAGTTCCTATACCCCAACCATGAAGATACAACTCATCCCTCACTCATCTCCTCATAACTCCTCGAATCTAAAATTTTCAAGGGTAATCGCTTATTGAACAGTTATATCATGCAAGGGTCATCACTTGTTGTCCATTATGTGTCCAACGATGATATCCAAAAAGGTCTCAAATTTTAGGAAAAACATGCATTTTAGCTTACATCCTCTTCTAGATTCCCTTCTGGATTGTAGGGTGGAAATTAAGGCTATAACAATGAACTTCTTGTGGAGAATTCCTTGTCATTCTTTATTGCATGTAATTTCAAAAACAACTCTCGGGGGAATGTGGGGGTTCCTACTTGTTTTTCACTCATTCACTTGTTTACTCTTCATTCATTATTCCTCATTCATTCTTGTTTTTGGTTGGGATATGGGGATGAACTATTGAAGGAAATAATACATTATTTCATTGGATGTAGTAATTATTGTTGTATGTCAACCATGAATTGGTGTCTATATGCCTCAGATGCATCGGCACGTGCTAAACCTTGTTCAAAGATACGAATCTTGAGAGTCCAAACATGGATATTCTTGACCAGATGCACTAGAGTCCTGGAAAGAAGTTGACAACCTGAGGGATTGTGTGACAGTGAAGGGGTTCATTGTCTTTGGGTGCTGCAGGCTAGAGAGAAGAGATTTAGTGTACATTGGATTGTTGTCTATTGAGAAACCTGTGAGAGATTGAGTGTTGACTTGTTTGGGAATATGAGTGTCTCTTTGGAACCCTTCCTTGTGGAGTCATAGCCCTGGATCGGGGGTGGCATTCTCTTGAGACTTTGAACAATGGTGTTTAAGGTCAGGTCAAATTTCCTTGGTCTGCAACCATTTCATGATTGGTTTTGTTTAATATAAGTTCTCTTTATCATGGTTTCGTTTTATTGAATATTTATTTCCACTCTGTATTAATTATTATCTCTGATATATGTATTTTACTGTGCCTAATTTCTAGTTTTTTTGTGCATGGCATGGTTAAGATTTTTTTTTTAAGTTTAGCATGAATCTTGATTATTGTATGTGTGGTTATTGCATTTAATTCATGCTTCTTTGTTAGTTAAATGCTATCAAAATTTGAGCTTAATTCTTGAAGTGATATTTGTAATAGTGCGACCCATCCTGCTGGTGGCAGGGTACGTTACAAGTTGGCACACTTCTTGCATGTGAAAAACTTGGCAAGTTGTTTAGTAGAGAAGGGGATGTTTGATATTGGAAGGGTGAGTGCAACAAGGAAGAGACAACTTAAATGAATAATATGTGAAATATTTATGTGGAATAATGGTTGGAATCAAGAAGTTTGTGTCATAAAGGATAGTGAGATGAAATTTTTCTCATGGTATCCTTGTGAGACTGAGAAATAGCCATACCAATAAGTATTAAGTTAATATGGAATACTTATTTTTGAATACATGCTTACAATCTGGAGCTAAAAATGGCTATAAAAAGCCTTGTTTTCTAGATGGTTCTTATAGGAATAATTGAAGAATGAAGAGATGAATTATGTACTTAGAAAGAGGAACATTGAGGATGATGTTATTCTAAGGGGGGGGGATGTAATACCCCATAGGAGGAATGGGTATAATGAATAAGTATGTAGTAGGTGGGTAAGTATAGTACCATTTGATTATACTAAATTAACAATATAATAAAGTAATCAATAAATAAGTTTTTGGGGGTTCCTTAGGAGAACTATGAAAGCAATGAACCCAGGAGAGGGGAAGTAGGGAGTCAATTATAATATTATTTAATGTATCCATACGTCTTGGTCCTAAATCCATCTTGTTATTTGTCTTATGTGCCTTTGGGGAAGGGATCGTGGTTCCTAAGCGTATTTACCCTTTTGTCTTACTTTAGGGATGACCACATATTATTCAAGCATGGGAGGTGTTAATGTAGGCTATTGGAGGAATTTAACTTTGGGGAAGATCCATGAAGCCATTTGAGTATGCAAAGGATATATGTCATCGAGATATGTTGAGAAAGGTGCTCATAGGCATAAGAAGAATGTAGGTATGCTAAACCATGGATGAGAAATGCTACCATGTTGATATGGTATGAGACTATTGGCATATGTTGATAGAAGGAAGCTATGTTGTTTATTAATGTTAATATTGTACTATGCCTAGAGGTATGTTTTTGTCTTAGTTTGGATGTCATGTTTATATGAAGAAAACCATGTTGTGTATATGTCTAATTGTATAACCAAAGATTCAGTGGCTTCCACCTTTGCATATTTTTTATCCAAAATGGATCTAGGAAGGCCTAAAAATAAAAGTTCTCAGAATCAGACGGAACCAACTCCATTGTATCAAGCTCGTTGCATCGATTTAGGCCATATAATTGTTTCCAAAAATGGACACCATATGCGAAAATTATCGCATTCTGATCGATTTCCCAAACAGACAAAAAGTCCACTGGTCAAAGTCAACAGGCTGTACTGCTGACGTCAGTAGTATGTCTGTAGGGACACATGGTAGCACGAGGAGGTGACACATGTCACTTGTTTTTTTCATTTTCAGGGACATGATGTGGACGAATAAAAAATTGACACGTGGCACTGTAAAAACGTGACACATGGTTGTATGGAAAGTTGACATGGCCTAATGACAGGCTGACTTGTGGCAGTAGAGATGAAAGTTGGTAGTGTGGATGCTGACGTGGTAGGGTGACGTGGTTGTATGGATGTTGACATGGTAGCTGACTAGACAGGTGACTTGGAAGTATAGATGATGATGTCGCAGGCTCAGGGTATGACATGTGGTTGTACAACAATGATGTGGCAGGCTGACAGGGCGATGATGTGGTGTTGACTGTGCGTTGATTGTGTTAGTGATTGTACTACACAATCCAATCATAGGGTGACACGTGGTCCAATCATAGGGTGCCACATGGCACCCTATATTTAGCCAATGTTGGCTAGGTCAAAAAAATTTGTTGCCTCCCAGGAATCGAATGCATGACCTATCCTCCATCCCAAGATTTTGAAACCATCGACGGACTGACTAAGCTCCACGTGTTTCTTGTTATACATTCGACCAAATTTACATTTAAGTTGTGATGTGGCACAGTTTTGGGGAAAAGCCCCGGTTAGCGGAGGCTAGTGGACTAATCGGAGGCCATGGACCAAAAGCTAGGATGGAGTTTTGGGCATGAAGGAGCCTAACCACATGACACATGGTGTGCCAAGCGACTAGGGGTAGAGAAACAAGGGTTGTGACCAGAGTTTTAGGGTGAAAACACTTAAGAGCGTGGTCACATGGAGCCCTGAAGAAAGGGGCTAGCATGCATATGTGCTTTTTTGGGGTTTTAAAATATATAGTATGTTTTTTTTATTATTATTAGCCTGCTTTTATTGGATGTTACCCATTTTGGGGGGATTTGGAACCCAATTTGAGGCCAAATCTTGGGAGGAAGTTGGGATAGGATCCCCAACTCAAGATCTGTATAATTCAAAGGTTTTTGACAGTCCAAGAGGTTCATATTAGCAGAATGATGATGCGTTTGTGAGGCTTGAATCCATTTTTATGTAGGGAAGCCATTGAGGAAGCGAACTTTGGAGGACAATTCCGGGAGCTACGCTTAACCTTTTTCAATGTCATCAGTTGTGTTGGATTCTTGAGGTCGAGTAGAACACAACCAGACCATTTTGTGATCCTTCTGATGTATTTCTGATTTACTTTTGAATCATTAAAGATAAATAATAAATCCTTCCCCTTTGAGACAAAGGCCAGGAGACGTAGGCAACCTTTTCAAACTCCTTTAACAACCTTGCTATTATGGTTTCTTGTTCCTTATGTCTATTTTCTAATATTCATTATTTATGATGGTTGCGATATTCTTTCATTAAGTTCTTATTATTTTCTTAATTCCTAAGTGGTAATTGAACACATGCTTAAAACTCAACCAAGTCTTTAAAAGATCATTTTCTGATCAAGTGGTATCAAAGCAGGTTGACAGTTGGTTTTTTGATTTTGCATGATTACGAAGGAAAATCTATGTCATGGTGAAGGCAAGCTTGTAGAAGGAGATCCAAATATTGGATCGAGAAAGAGGGCATCTCAAAGTGAGAAGATGGCAATTGAAGAAGGAATGTCTCATAATGAGATAGAGTTTCAAAAGAGATTTTTATCCATGTTTTAGATGATAAAGGTATTATATGATGATTACTTGGAATGGAAGAGGCCTTTCCAAGGGGAATCTTCAAAACAAGGAAAAAGTGAAGAAGGAGAGGATCCTCTTAAACCTCCTCCTTCACCTCCTTCAACTCCAACATCATCTTCTTCTTCAAGTACAAGAGAAACTTATACCACAAGAAAACATTCCCATATACATGATATGCCATTACCTAAGCTTGATTTGAAATTCAAATTTCCCATGTATGATGGTGAGCTCAATGCTAAGAGGCTCGATAACTGGGTCAGACAGATGGAATTTTATTGTAGTGTGCAACAAATCAAAGATGAGGCAAACCAAATCAAGTTGGAATCGCTTCGTCTTGCAGGTACAACACTCATCTGGTGAGAGAGTAAGTTGCAACATGGTACACAACAAGTTGGTAATGTATTTCTATCATGGCAAGATTTTTTTTTTGCACTTAGAAAGCAGTTTTATCCTTTGGGTTATAAGGAAAAGGATTTAATTGAATGGAAAAATCTTAAACTAAGAAAAGGACAAACCGTGCAAGAATACATAGATGAATTTGTAAGATGGAATTAATGTTAAATATCTCATTACATACAGAAGAAAATCTTATGAAGTATATAGGAGGTTCATCTTCACATATTCGTAACACTGTATTTATGTTTGGACTTACTAATCTTGATGAGGTTTATGTCCAAGCAACGTATATTGAAGCAAGGAAAACATGAGTTGGTGTATAAAGGGAATTGTCTTCAAGGAAAGAAGACAAATGAAAGGGGAATGGAAAGAAAGCAAGTTCAACGATCATGAAGGAAGAGAAGCTCTCTTGAAAGCATTGCAAGCAAGAAGGGCATGATGATGACCATTGCTGGAAATTGCACCCAGAGAAGAGACCGAAATGGTTCAAAGAGAGGAAAGGGAGGAAAACAATTTCAATAGTAACACGACCAACAAACTTGGGGTATGATTCGGGTGATGATACTAAAATAACAAAAGTTAGTTTGATAGGTAAAATTGGTGATGGATATGATTCTAGAAGTAAATTGTTTCATATAAGGGTGATAATGAAACATACTAAGATCGATACATTGATAGATAGTGGATCTCAATCTAACTTGATTTCATAGGAAGTGGTTAAACAATCAGGATTAAACACTAAGATGCATCATAAACTTTACTTACTTAAATGGATAAGCAACAATCATAAGTTGCACATAACAAAGAAATGCACTTTAAAGTTTGCAATTTCATCAAAGTTTGTGGATGAGGTAACATGTGATGTGGTGCCACTAAATGAATGTGGAATGGTCTTTGGAAACCCTTATTTATATGATCACAAAGAAATATTCTACATGGAACATAATCAATATCACTTAACTAAAGACAACGATGAATATGTTGTACATGATCATCACTTAAAACCCAGTCAATCTCTTCAAACAATGGAACAATTAAGGAAGGCAAATTATGAAAGAAACACACCTATAATTGTGTCAAGTAAAACAATTGATCTTAAGCATGAACATGAGATGGTTGTAGAATGGAAATTCAATCATACTTTGCTTCAAGATAAGCTAATTTTGTGGAAGCACATCAAACATATTAGTTCATTTGTAGTCATATTTATGATGTTATTGCCACTAATGTTTTCAACATGGATGGCAGTGGCTTCAGTAAGATGTGAACGAGTTCAAGTGGCTAACAATATGATTTCAGTTGTCATGGTTGTTTATCAATTGATTGTGATGTGATAGGTGCACAGGAAAAATTTTAAAGACAAAGGACAAGTGGGGTGGCCTATCCCGCACTTGATATCTGGTTAATACCCTTTTGGAGGACCAAAAGGTATTAGTAGGGAGGCATGATCCAAAATGGATCCAGGAAGGCCTAAAAAGAAAATTTCTCAGAATCAGACGAAAATAGAGCCATTGCGCTGGGCTCGTTGCACTGATTCGGTCCATATAATGTTTTTCAAAAATAGACACCATATGCGAAATTTATCGTGTTCTAGTCGATTTCCCAAAAAAGAAAAAAAACCAACCAGTCAAAGTCAACAGGTCGTACTACTGACATCAACACTACGTTAGCAGAGACACATGGCAGCACGAGGAGGTGACACATGTCACTCCTTTTTTTCATTTTTAGGGAATGATGTGGACCAATAAAAAATTGACACATGGAACTATACAGACGTGACACGTGGTTGTATGGAATGTTGACATGGCCCAATGACAAGCTAACATATGGCGATACGGATGACATGTGGAAGTACGAATGTTGACATGGTAGGGTGATTTGGTTGTATGGATGATGATATGGAAACTAACTAGACAGGCGATTTGGCAGTATGGATGAATATGTGGTAGGCTCAAGGTATGACACATGGTTGTATGACAGTGATGTGGCAGGATGATAGGATGGTGACATGGTGCAGATTGTGCATTGATTGCATCAGTGACTGGATTGTACGGTCCAATCACAGGGTGACACATGGACTAATCAAAGGGTTCCACATGGCACCCAAGATTTAGCCAATGTTGGCTCGGTAAAAAACATTTTTTACCTCGTGGGAATCAAACACCTGACCTATCCTCCAGCCCAAGATTTCAGAACCACCGATGGACCGACTGATCTCCACGTGTTTCTTTTTATACATTCATCAAGATTTACATTTAAGTTGTGATATGGCGCGGTTTTGGGGATAAGCCCTAGTCAATGGGGGTTAGCCGAACAACCAAGGGTGATGGACTAGGAGCTAGGAAGAAGTTTTGGGTGCGAAGGAGCCTAACCACATGACACATGGTGTGCCAAGAGAACAAGGGTTGTGACCAGAGTTTTAGGGTGTCAGTGCTTAAGCACATGGGAACATGGACCATTCCCATATGACCAGGAGCCCAAAAGAAAGGGGCTAGCACCCATATGTGCATTTTTTGGTTTTTAAACTATATAGTATGTTTTTTTTGGATTATTACCTTGATTTTATTGGATTTTACCCATTTTTGGGGGATCTGGAGCCCCATTTGAGACCAGATCTTGGGAGGAAGTTGGGATAGAATCCCCAAATCAAGATCTATATAATTCAGATGTTTTTGACAGTCCAAGAGGTTTAGATTAGAATAATTATGATGAGTTTGTGAATCTTGAAGCCATTTTTATGCAGGGAAGCCAATGGGGAAGCAAACTTTGGAGGCCAATTTTAGGAGCTATGCTCAACCTTTTTCAGTGTTGTCAGTTGTGTTGGATTATTGAGGTCAAGCATAAGACAAATAGACCATTTTGTGATCATTTGGATGCATTTATTGTTGGGTATTGTTATATTCTTCGCATGAGTAGTTGAATGTCTGTGCCAAGCGCACAGGGGGATGTAGGGGGGCGAATCCCCCCACGTAGGGGTTCGGGGTCTGAACCCTTGAAAAAAAATTGTTTTCCTCGAGAAATGTGTCACATATTTAGGTGGTTTTTAGGCACATGGTTTTTGCCAATGGTTTTCTATTTCCAGTTAAGGAATTAGGGCTGTGGAATAATCCAGGTCATTGGGTTAGGGTTTTGGATGCCACTGGCTCCTATATATATTGTATTGTAAACAATGTATCACTATTAATGAATATAGAATATGTTGTTTTTCCCAGTTTGGGTTTCTAGGGGAAAAATCTATGTGTAATGTTTGTATTTTTCATTGTATCTTTTCTGTGCTTTTACTAAATATATGTTTGTAGTAGATATCGTACAAGGTTAAAATCATCATTTGGTATCATAGCTTTATTGGATTCAGGGGGATGCCTTTGTGGTCAAGGGTTTATCTCGAGACTATGATGATCCTTGTTACAGTGGGATATCTGTGGTGTTGATTTTTCAAGTGAAAATAAATGGTAAGCAATTCAAAGATGGAGATCGAGAAGTTTAATGGGAAAAGTTTTGAGTTGTGGAAGCTCAAGATGGAATATCTGTTAGTGAAAAAACATCAATGGATCGTGGTAGATCTAGGTACTGCAACTACAGGAACTTCAACAGATGACTAGAAAAATTTGGATTGGAAGGTAAAGAGCACAATCCGACTTTGTCTCTCTGATTCAATATTACTGAATTTGTCAGGGGAAGCTACAACCAAGGAGTTATGGGATAAGTTGGGGAAGTTGCATTAGTCTAATTCCCTAGTGAATAAACTATTCCTGAGAAAGAAGTTGTATAACCTGAGGATGAGAGATGGAGAATCGGTGGCAGAGCATTTGAATGCCTCCAATACTATGGTAAGTCAGTTAGTATCTATTGAGATTAAAATTTCAGATGAAGATAAATGTATTAGTTTACTGTGTTCTTTACCAGACTCCTGGGATAGTTTGGTTGTGGCCATAGGTAGTAATACAACTTCCTTGAAGTTTGATGAAGTGGCCTCATCCTTGTTGTAGGAGGAGATGAGATGAAAGAATATAGAAGGACAGAGAATAGACACATTATTTGCAAGAGGACGTTCCCACGAAAGGAATAGATCTAATTTCTCAAGTGGGAGATTTAAGTCTAAGGGTAGATCTAAATCTCCCGGAAAGTTTTTAAGGGTATGTTGGAGATGTGGAAAACAAGTGAACTACAAGAAGTTGTGTATATCCAAGGTTGAGAAAAATAAGGGATCTGAAGAATCTCATTCTACAGAAGAAAAGACCTCCAAGGAAGAAGGAGGGGATGTGTACTTAGATTCTTCAAGAACACATGAAGATCATGAGGCATGTTTGGTTGACTCTGGGGCATCCTTTCATATGAATCCCCATAGGGAGTGGTTCTGCGAATATGAAAGGTATGATGGAGGTAATGTTCTATTAGGTGATGATTCGACAACCAGAATCATAGAACGAGGAAAACTCAAGTTGAGGCTCATAGATGGAAGGATTAGAACACTGCCTGGTTTTATGCACATCCGAGGTTTGGCTATAATTTTTTTTTTCTGTAAGAAAAATGGACAATGCAGGGGTAAAAACAATATTTGAACAGGAAACCTACAGGATGGTTCGAGGAGCAATGGTGTTTCTTAAAGGAGTTCAGTTTGGAACTCTGTATAAGATGGAAGGAAGAACTAATAGTGATGGTGTAATAGTTCCGTTTTTCATGATATTGGATTTGAAGAATAAAGAAATCCTATAGTCTCTGGAGAAAAGGTTATGTTGTGGCATCAAAGACTGGGGCATATAGGAGAGAAGGGTCTTCGACTACTACATGGTAAAGGTATGGTTGAAGGTATGTCTAACTGCTCTCTTGATTTTGATTTCTATGAACATTGTCTATATGGAAAGCATAATCGGGTAAGATTCCCTTCTGGTGCAAAGAGGAAAGAAGGAATCTTACAGCTAGTTCACAGTGATGTTTTTGGACCTGTTGTTACACATCAAAATTACTCACTTCAAAAGTGTCGCAAGTGTCGTCATTATAAGTGTTGTAAGTGTTGCATCTTGTCCGCAAGTGTTGCATCTTGACCATAAGTGTCTCAAGTGTCACAAACATCATACTACCATATTTCCTATGTCGTGCCTCTAATGACATCATAAGGACACTTAACACACCTAAAAGGCTAGTTTGGAGGAAGAGAAATCAGTTGACAAGGAGCACAAACCTTTTTCCACTGAAAAACCCACTCAAATATCAAATTTGGAAGGCAACGCTCCCCTATGCACTACCAGGGAGTGTTAACGCTCCATGGGCCTCTTTGGGGGAGTTACACACTACTTTGTGCCCCATTTTGGGGAGCACTACCCATTCTGAGCAAAATTTGGTTTGTTGAGACAAATCAAGGAAGAATCCCCTCAATTTATGAAGGTGGTTGGATTCGAATAGAATGTTAAGGCATGATCTTAGGGAAGATCCTCAATTGAAGGAGAGGAATCCTCAACTTATCCCAAATATCTCTCAAGTGGTTGGGCCTCTCCACGGTTATATAAGGAGGCCTTCTCATGGTGAATGGTACATAAAATATTGGATATATGAAATCTATGATCTCATAGGTAATATACAATATATGGAGATTGAAAATTACACCAAACTTATGATCCCATAAGTGAGATTCCATTGAATCATAATCAGTGTAGATTAATTACGAAAAGGGGTTGGACAAGGAGAGCTGGAAGAAGTTGTTGCACCTTCATCAAAGGATTGTAAGTACTTTTCATTTGTTCTCATTAATACATATACATGCTTGGCCTGTTTCTTTCAAGTTTATGTTTATTTCACATGAACTTGTCTTCGGTAGATAGATCTGTATTGGAGCTAATCTCAGTAGAATAGGAAGCCCTTTGTATCTTTCTTTATTCTACAAGACCTATCGAGGAGCTCAAGATTGAATCTTATCTTGGACTTTGCGAGGAAAAACGTCGTTAACAAGGTACACATATTTCTTGTTCCTTTTCATATATTAGCTTAATTAGATCTAAAAAGGATGTCAGTGTCCACGTTAAGCACTTTTCTATGTTGGACTTAGGAGTCTAGAGACCAAGAGGGAATCCACTTGTCCGCAGGAGGATTCACCTGTAATAAAAATTGGCGACTCCACTGGGGATCGAACCAAGAATCTCTGGTTTCATGTGAAATAAACATAAACTTGAAAGAAATAGGACAAGAATGTATATGTATTAATGAGAACAAATGAAGAGTACTTACAATCCTTTGATGAAGGTGCAACAACTTCTTCCATCTCTCCTTGTCCAAACCCTTTGCTCAAGTAATCTACACTAACTATGCTTCAATGACATCTCACTTATGGGATCATAAGTTTGGTGTAATTCTCAATATCCATATATTGTATATTACCTATGAGATCATAGGTTTCATATCTCCAATCTTTTTTGTACCATTCACCATGAGAAGGCCTCCTTATATAACCTTGGAGAGGCCCAACCACTTGAGAGATATTTGGGATAAGATAAGGATTCCTCTCCTTCAGTTGAGGATCTTCCCTAAGATCATGCCTTGACCTTCTATTCGAATATAACCACCTTTAGAAATTGAGGGGATTCTTCCCTGATTTGTCTCAACAAACCAAATTTCACTCAGAATGGGTAGTGCTCCACCAAAATGGGGCATAGAGTGTTGTAGCACTCCCCCAAATATGCCCAGGGAGCGTTAACACTCCCTCCCAGTGCATAGGGGAGTGTTTCCTTCCAAATTTGATATTTGAGTGGTTTTTTTCAGTGGAAAAAGGTTTTTACTCCTTGTCAACTGATTTCTCTTCTTCCAAACTAGCCTTTGAGGTGACTTAAGTGTCCTTCTTAAGTGTCTTTATGATGTCATTATAGGCACGAAATAGGAAAGATGACAGTATGATGTTTGTGACACTTGCGACACTTATGTTCAAGATGTGACACTTACAAACAAGATGTGACACTTACAAAACTTGTAATGATGACACTTGCGACAATAAAGGTCTTCGTCGATCGCGTAGGATGCAAGGGTTTCCTCCAAAAGGATACCAACCCTTACCTCCTAACCCTCCAGAAGACAACTACTGTGGAGAAGTAGAAAATCAATCTGACGCTGGGAGTTTCATTGCTCCTCCATTAGATAATCCAGAAGGCACTTTGGTTACAATTGAGAATCCCACTCTTTGCACTACATCTATGTCGACAACCCCTCTCGAACAACTTTTTCTTAATTTAGACTCCCTTAGGAACATCATAGATGAAGAGGTCCCACAATTACCTGAGAGAGCATTTACTAAAACATATATGGGATCCACAGAACCAATCTTTGGTGACGATTATAGGAATCCTATTCTTCCTACCACTATAGTAGATACAAATCCCAACCTACTCATTTTGTATGGAGGAATTCATCATGATGTGATCTCTATGAGCATTTTGAATCCATTCGACAACCCTTTAATCCTCATGACCCTCCTGTTGAAACAGGGCCATCCAGTAAAACTATGAATCACCCGATTGATTAGGTCATTAACCCTATTGTTACGTCAACACAAGTCCATCCTAATGCTGGAATCATCACCTCTACTAATTCCCAAGGCACTTCAATCCCTACCCCCACTTTTACAAACTTTCACTCTACAGCTCCACATGTTCTGCACAATCTTGATGGGACATCTTTGCACCAGATAATGTAGACCCTTTCCATCCAAATACAATCGACTGGAGGGAAACCACCATCTAGCGGACCTAACCCTCCTGGAATACCACCATTCTATGGCGAGACTACCCCTCCTAGGGGACAACCCCCTTTTTATGTTCCTCCAAGAGGGAAACCTCCCTTTGCCAATCATACCCCCACCATCCTATGGCGGGACTACCCCTCCCAGGGGACAACCCCCTTTTTATGTTCCTCCAAGAGGGAAACCTCCCTTTGCCAGTCATACCCCCACCATCCTATGGCGGGACTACCCCTCCCAGGGGACAACCCTCTTTTTATGTTCCTCCAAGAGGGAAACCTCCCTTTGCCAGTCATACCCCGGTTGTTAATCCATTGCTGGCAGGGGGGCAACCTTCGTTTATTGGAAATCCTTCACAATCCTAGGGATCATCTTCGAGAGGCACATTTACCCAACCCCACGTTAGGGGGAACTCATATCATAATCCACAAGGAGGAGTATCAAATCTTGTTCCTTCCAGACCATCTTATGGACAACCTTGTCCGAGCGGAATCCCAAACACCACTTGGAGTCCTCAAGGACAACAACCTTATCCTTCCGAATGGTCTAATGTTTATCCTCCCCACGGTTCTTCTGTGTATCCACCTCCGGGATCTACTTCTTACCCTTCTCAAGGGAAAAATGTTTATCGTCCTTATGGGAAAGCAAATCACCTGGCTTATAATGCTCAGAACCCACCCGGTTATGAAAATGTTTCTCAGCCATCATTGAATCATGTTTATCCTGGTCAGCAACAACCGTATATAGGAGGACCTACTAGTTACAATTATCCACCTAACCCAGTTTATGGTCCTACTGGTGTTCTTATGCCACACTAGTATCATCCGCAACTTAACCGACATCTACCTTTCCTTGCGACTTTGGATCTCCCAGACTTGTCTCGGTTAACCAATGATCCTATTTTTCATTCACCGGTTTGGCCAGTTATTCCACCTAAACTTCCTTCTGATATTCCAAAATTTGACGGAAAACCTAGAGAAGATCCAAATAACCATGTGATGACTTTCCATTTGTGGTGTTCATCAAAATCCCTCATGGATGATTCTATACGTTTACATCTTTTCCAGCAAACACTTACGGGCTATGCAGCAAAGTGGTATATTGAACTACCACGTGCTTCTTTTAATGATTTCAACTCCCTTGCCATGTCTTTCCTTACACACTTTCAGCTACCTATTTGCTATGAGATGGGTACTAAACTTTTGACCTCCCTTTGTCAAACTAACTTCGTGAATATCTCTGACCATATTCATGAGTGGAGACGACGACAAAGAATGATCAAAGAAATCATTCATGACCAATTATTAGCACAGTGGTTTACTAAATCGCTCGTGATGTCACTATGGGTGGCGTAGTCACCGAGGAAGAAACCAATGCTTGGGCTCAGTACTTGGATTTGTTTTATTCAAAATATGGTACTTTGAATGAGTTGCTTCCGAATGTTGCTCGAGCTAATGTCGACCCATCCAAGACATTATCCTCATCTCATGCAGACGGTGTTATCAGTTCCATCAAAACTCAATGTACTTCCCAGTTGACCACACTCTCCTCTACCTCCCCCCAAAATCAGATCTTTGAGGTGAATGCAGTTCAATATTCCCCTTCACAATAATTCAAAGGTAAGAAGAAGGCAAAAAATAAATCAAAAAATACTAATAACAATGAACAACCAAAAAATCAAGCTCAAACACCTGCTACCGAAAATCAACCACAATGGAAACTGAAATTCCCATGTATCATTTGTGGTAATGATCACTACACTCGAGACTATCCACATCGCGATGAAGTGGCCAAACGTTTCCAAGGAAATTCACAACTTGTTGTGCTTACTCATCCTTTTCCACAGTAGAAATCCATGGTTTCTCAAACCCCCTCTCCTGGGGGCAGTTCTAGCCATCCTCATGATGACCCCTCGACAAGTGCTCATATTTATATGTTTAATGGGATTAATTTGAACACTCTCTCTAAGAAGTACGACACGCCGGTTAAAATTGACAGAGGAAAATTCACTAAAGGTACGTGTACTTTACTGGATCCATCACCATCCTCCATTAGTCCTCCATATGTACCACTTCAGATTGAGAAACCTATGTTCAAATCTATATTACGCCCTCCTAATAGCATTATCTATAAATCTACCTTTAATCCTAGTTCACATGCCGCCCAGAACTACAACATTGTTGAAGATTTGGGTCAATCATCGTGTGCTATGTCTACGTTAGAAGTTCTATAGCACTACCCCAGTCAAAGTAGAATTATCTTGGCTGCTATTGGCGCTGTTGATTCTGAGTCGTCCAACAATATCATGTTTAACCTGGACAATTATACATCTTGACTCTCCCACCAACTTGCTTTCCAAATTGATGTTCTTGTTCACAATCAACAAATTCACTGAACCATCTTTGATGAGGCAGCCTCTACTTGTGTCATGTCCTTAGCATGTTGGAAAATATTAAAATCACCCGCACTTAATAAATCCCCAATGATGTTATGCACATTCGATGGGTAAGGTTTTCATCCCAATGGGCTTTTACAGTCCCTGCCCGTCCAGTTGGATAGCAAACCCGTCACTGTTGATGTCGAGGTGGTTGATGCTCCCCTCAATTACAACTTATTACTTGGAAGAAGTTGGTTTTATGCTATGACTGTCGTTTCCTCGTTGGTGTTTCGATGTGTATAATTTCCTCATCAGGCAAAAATTGTCACTAACGATCAGTTAGATTTCTGTACACCTGACGCTCGTGCTCCCACTACCAAAAGTATTCCATTCTTGGGCAATCCCGAGATTACGTATGAAAGAATTGGTGTTGGCTTGTTGAAAGATTCTAGCCTTATGGGTAACTTCCCTACACCACTTCCACCGACTACATATCATATTTCCACCGTCGATATGATTTCGACCATGGTTTACCAATACTTGGAGTCATCTGACCCTTGGATTGTACCTAGTCCATTGGAATTCGATGCACTAGGTGACACCATGCCACTTAGTCCAGCCAAAACATCATACGTTGATATCCAATCCACTTCTCCCTCTTCAAATGACCAACATCTATTGGCACCCGACAGTTACTCGATGCCATCACGGCTAAATTCCTTATCATCTTCATCCGACTACATTTCCCCAATTTTTCACCTTGATGAATCTATTATGGAATTCTTGAGCATTGATGAGCTACCTTGGGATGATAACCATCATCGATCCTCTTTTATTCCCCTTCGTGAAGAAATTCGGGAAGATATACACTCTATCTTCCCTCATGATGTTGATTTTCCATCATCTCCCATGCCTTCAACTTCCGATGATTTAGATCTGGTAGTTGACATGGTGATCTCTTCAGTAGGGCTATTGGAGCCTGATCTCCTTAACCCTGTCGCAGCCCTCGACATGTGTCCCTTCCAGAGTGATTTTCTATCATCCAGTGAAGATCTCTTGGAATCCATGACCGAGTTTTGTCCCTTATCATGTTATCCTTCCTGAGCGTTATTCTCTTGGAAGCCATGATCAAGGAGAGTCCATGAGCATAGTTTCGCTTCTCTGTGGCAAGCTCGTTAAAAAATGAAACAAAGGCTATGAGCAATTTTTTTTTTCTCTGTGTCAAGCTCATTAAAAAATGAAACAAAATCCCTAAGCATTGTTTTCTTCTTTGTAGCAAGCTCGTTAAAAAATGAAATAGGGATCTGGGGATTTAACCCGGAGCCATGAGCATAGTTCATTTTCTGTGTCAAGCTCATTAAAAAATGAAACAGTCACCTCTCCTACCAAGTCAAATCATTTGTTAGGTATCATTTTTGAACCTTCATTTTCATCCATCCTTATCCTTTTTCTCCATCCAATAGAGAAATTGGTGATAATCTCAAAGTCGGTGAATGAATTGAAGCTTGGGGGGCATTTCTCCAGCCTAATGATCATTATGGAGTTAAGCCACTAGATTTTCAAGCTAGGGGCATATCGATCTTAGTCTTTGTTCTTTTTCACGCTCGTAAATACATGAGAATGTAACCAGGTAAGATTTTATCTCTTTTTTGTACCCGCATGGATACACGAAAAAGGAACCCCTTGGAGTCTCCTTTAAGCTCTTTTAAAACTCTCTAAACATGAAAATATTGGCGAGTGATCTTGCTTCCTTTCACACTCATTAAAAGGTTTGAAAGGGCATCTTTTGAGTGATAATTTATCTCTTTTTCGGCCTCGCAAGACTAGCATTATGAAAAAGGACAACATTGGAGTCATCTTTAAGTTGTTGTCAGACTCTCTAAATATGAAAAACCACTGAGTTTACCTTCTTTGGACTCGTTAAACAATTACAAATTGAAGGACTCATATGAGACCAAACCCTTACTTCTTCCAGTTCGCTAAACAAAGGAAGAGGGGATTACTGAAGGTGAGTCATATCGAGCATGTGTTACCCTCCTCGAGCTCGTTAAATTAAAAAGAGGTACTCATCTATCTAGATGGGGGGAAAAAATGAAAGAAGAAAGCCAAGCAGTTTTTGAGAACATTACCAGTAACTCTTACAGTTACCCTTGAACATAGTACTTTGTATTTGCATACATTTTAATCCACTGAACCTCTACACTGAGCTAATCCTCTAAGTTTTATTTACTCCTTTGGGTCACCCGACGAAATTCACAGTATCCATTGCATCATCATGTTTTGGTCCATGTCATGTTTCTGTTGTTGTGACTCAGTGTTCGAGGGAAGTATCTGCCTCAAGAGTCAGCCATCACAAATATTCATGTTTCAATACCCTTGTCAGTCCATGTTCATTTGATCTACCAATTACATATCTGTTTCAGTTTCATGTCGTTGATGGGGAATAAATCAAGGCCCTCCTTCGATGAGTCTATTCCTGTCGACTTCAATAGATTATCCAGAAACTATAGTTAGAAACAAGTTAGTACCTTGGGACCTACATGCCTCAATGGCAGGCCTCCTCATGTTCGATAGTGGGTTTACATCATTGACCCTTGATCAAGTGATTCCATGGATGTTCAACTTCATCTCATTAGTTCACATTCGTTGGAATGTACTAGAGTACCTTGGGAATCATTGACATCAATGGTGATCTCCCTCGCACTTGTTAATGGTTTACATCATTGATCGGTAATCAAGTGCTTTTTGCCATGTTCGACATCAGGAAATCTATTCACATGGTTATATTCATACTACATTGGGATCGGTAAGAAGACCCTAGGTTGAGTCATAAATCTGATATATACTTTGCCCAGGTTGCGAAGGAGTTTTCTTTTGAACTATGACACATATACTATTACATAGATCCACTTTGTATTGGTCGTGGCTATGTCTTGTCGTTTCATAGATCCACCATGTACTTTTTGTGGATAATATTAGTTCAGGTCATGGGACTATAGATCGACATTTTATCTTCAGTGGCTATACCTTTTATCAATATAATTATGGATCTGCAGTGTATTTTATGGTGATCATACCTAAAAAATCTTTATCACTCAAGCATATGTATGCCTTCCTTGGGTTTGAAACATGTCATTAATGTTTGTTGGATGGTTGTGTGAAACTTCTACCAGGTTCTCTGTGTCCATACCCTTGCTTGAATAAGTCTACAAAGTACTTCATTCATCACGTCTTCTAACTTCGAACTTTGGGGGGCAATCTATTACACATAAAAATTACTCACTTCAAAAGTGTCACATGTGTTGTCATTACAAGTGTTGTAAGTGTTGCATCTTTTCTGCAAGTGTCGCCTATTGATCATAAGTGTCGCAAGTGTCGCAAACATCATATTTCCATATTTCCTATTTCGTGCCTCTAATGACATCATAAGGACACTTAAGAAACCTGAAAGGCTAGTTTGGAAGAAGATAAATCATTTGACAAGGAGTACACAACTTTTGCCACTGAAAAAACCACTCAAATATCAAATTTGGAAGGAAGCGCTCCCCTATGCACTCCTAGGGAGTGTTAACACTCCCTGAGCATATTTGGGGGAGTGCTACAACTCTTTGTTCCGCATTTTGGGGGAGCGCTACCCATTCTAAGTGAAATTTGGTTTGTTGAGACAAATCAGGGAAGAATCCCCTCAATTTCTGAAGGTGGTTGGATTCAAATAGAAGGTCAAGGCATGATATTAGGGAAGATAGACAAACGAAGGAGAGGTATCCTCAACTTATCCCAAAGATATATCAAGTGGTTGGGCCTCTCCAAGGTTATATAAGGATGCCTTCTCATGGTGAATGGTACAGAAAATATTGGAGATATGAAACCTATGATCTCATAGGTAATATACAATATATCAAGATTGAGAATTACACCAAACTTATGACCCCATAAGTGATATTCCATTGAATCATAATCAATGTAGATTAATTGAGCAAAGGGGTTGGACAAGGAGAGCTGGAAGAAGTTGTTGCACCTTCATCAAAGGATTATAAGTACTCTTCATTTCTTCTCATTAATACATATACATGCTTGGCTTGTTTCTTTCAAGTTTATGCTTATTTCACATGAACTTGTCTTCAGTAGATAGATCTGTATTTGAGCTAATCTCAGTAGAATAGGAAGCTCGTTGTATCTTTGTTTTTTCTATAGGACCTATCGAGGAGATCAATATTTGAGCTTAGATTGGAATTTGCGAGGACAAATGTTGTTAACAAGGTACACATCTTTCTTCTCCGTCTTTGTATATTAGTTTAATTAGATCTAAAAAAGATTTCAGTGTCCACGTTAAGAACTTTTCTGTCTTGGACTTAGGAGTCTAGAGACCAAGAGTGAATCCACTTGTCTGCAGGAGGATTCACCTGTAACACCTATGTTAGTCCCATCATTGGCAAAATCTGTGTACTATGTCTCATTTATAGATCACTTCTCGAGGAATACTTGGATATATTTCCTCAAGAAGAAATACGAAGTCTTTGACAAGTTTAAAGAGTTTAAGGCTCTTGTTGAGAATCAAATAGAGAAAATAATTAAGGTGTTGAGGATAGATAATGGCAGAGAGTTCCATGGGAATGAATTTGAAGAATTATGTAAGAAGTGTGGTATAGAAAGGAAAAAGACTACTCCATATACACCTCAACAGAATGGAGTTGTAGAAAGGATGAATATGACACTAATGGAAAAAGCAAGGTGCATGCTCAGTGTTTTTGGGTTGGGACAAGAATTATGGGCAAAGGCAGTGGGTTTTGCATGTTACCTAGTAAATAGATCACCCTCATCAGCATTGAATGAAAAGACTCCACAAGAGGTATGGACTGGTAAGGAACCTTCTCTCACACATCTCAAGGTATTTTGTTGTGATGCATATGTTCATGTTCCAAAAGAAAACATGAGTAAGCTAGATAAGAAGGTCGAAAAGTGTATCTTTATTGGATATAAATATGGTCTCAAAGGTTATAAGCTTTGGAACCAAGAAAATAAGAAGGTAGTGTATAGCCGAGATGTGGTATTTAGAGAAATGAAGGATGGTGTTAAACAGGAAGTCTTGCCAAGTAAGGAAGAACCAGAGAAAATAGAGTTTGATTTAAAAGATGATGAGTCGGACTCTATGGAAGAACATGAAGATACTCCAGTATTGAGGAGATTGGTTTGAGAAAGAAGGATATCGGAAAGGTATACTCCATCTGATTTCCATTCAAATTTTTCTCTGTCTATTACTGATGATGATCCTAGAACTGTGAGGGAGGGAGTGGGTTCGGAGGATGCAAATCTCTGGAAAAGGGCCATGAATGAAGAAATGGCATATTTGGATAATAATGACACTTGGGATCTAGTGGAGTTTCCAACTGGAAGACATCTCATTGGCAGCAAATGGGTATTTAAAAAGAAGCTGAATGCGGAAGGAAAAGGGGAGAAACACAAAGATCGGTTAGTAGCAAAGGGTTATTCCCAAGTTGAGGGAATTGATTTGGTGATATTTTTTCTCCTGTTGCCAAGTTAAACTACACAAGATTTTTGTTACCTATTGCTACTGCATTTGATTTTGAAATAGAACAAATGGATGTGAAGACAACATTCCTACATATATCTAGAAGAAGAAATCTATATGAAGCAACCAGAAGGTTATGCTGTGAAGGGAAAGAAGCAGCTAGTATGCAAGCTAAAAATGTCCCTGTATGGTTTAAAACGATCACCAAGGATGTGGTATCAAATCTTTGATACTTATATGTTGGGACTTGGCTTCACAATAAGCAAAGAGGATCACTGTGTGTATTTTAAATTAATTGGTGATCATTTGATTTATTTGGTCTTGTATGTGGTTGACATGTTGTTGATAGGAAACAACAAGGAGATTATCGAGGATGTGAAAACTCAGTTGTCCTCTAAATTTGACATGAAGGATCTCGGTGCTTCAAATTTCATTTTGGGCATGGAAATTAAAAGAGATAGGGAAAGGAGGAAACTATGGCTAAATTAGAGAAAATATGTTGAGACAATATTGCAGAGGTTTAATATGCAGGAATGTAAACTGATCAAGGTTCCTATTCATGTTGGTGTAAAGTTATCTATAGATCAGTTTCCCAAGACACGTGAAGAGGAGGAGGACATGTCTCATGTTCCATATGCGAGTACAGTTTGTTGTTTTATGTATGAAATGTTATGTACTAGACCGAACATTTCACATGCAGTGGGATTTTTGAGTAGGTATATGTCAAAACAAGGAAGGAGCATTGGACAATAGTAAAAATTGTTTTTAGGTATTTGCATGGTACTGCTAGCTATGGATTGTGCTACAAAGGAAGACAGGGATTGGACAAAATGGTGGATACACATGGCTTTATGGATGCATACTGGGATGAAGATATGGAATGTAGGAGATCTACAAGTGGGTATGTGTTTAATCTGTTTGGAGGAGAAATAAGTTAGATGAGAAAAATACAGGTTGTAGTGGCACTTTCAACTACAAAAGTTGAATACATGTTAGCCACTCATGCAAGTAAGGAAGCAATATGGTTACAAATATTGTATTCAAGTATTGGGTTGGTACAAAAAGCTGTAAGGATAGAGTGTGACAGTCAGATTGCAATTTTTTTGGCGAAGAACCCGATTTATCATTCAAAGGAAAAGCATATTGATATTCAATATCACTTTGTGAGAGACATGATTGAAGAAAAGAAAGTATTGATGATGAAGGTGGACACTTTTAAGAATGTTGTAGACTCATTAACAAAATCTGTGAGCACTGAGAAGTTCTCTTCGTGTAGAGGATCCATGGGCATTGTTGCCCTGGATTGTTGACTATGTAACCCTATAACCCCTTGTATGCAAAGAAAAAAACAAGTGGGAGAATGTTGGGTATGTGTTATATTATTTGCATGAGTAGTTGAGCATGTGTGCTAGGTGTGCAAGGGGGTGAAGTCCCCCGTGTGGGATTTCAGGGGCAGTGCCCCTGAAAAAAAAATTCTACCTCATGAAACATGTCACATATTTAGGTGGTTTTTCGACACATGGTTTTTGTCGATGGTTTTCTATCTCTGATTAAGGAATTAGGGTTGTGGACTAATCTAGGTCATTGGGTTAGGGTTTTGGATTTCTCTAGCTCCTATATGTATATTTTATTGTAAACAATGTATCACTATGAATAAATATAGAATATGTTGGTTTTCCCGGTTTGGGTTTCCAGGGGAAAAATCTCTGTGTAATGTTTTTATTTTCCATTGTATCTTTTCTATTCTTTTATTGAATATTTGTTTGGAGTAGATATTGTACAAGGTTAAAATCATCATTTATAATGTACTTTTGAAGCATTGAAGATAAATAAGAAAGCCTCCCCCACTGAGACAAAGGCCCGAAGACATAGGCAACCTTGTCGAACTTCGTTAACAACCTTGTTGTTATGGTTTGTTGTTCCTTATGTCTATTTTCTGATATGCATTCTTTATGATGACTATGATATTCTTTCATTAAGTTCTTCTTATTTTCTTAATTCTTAAGTGGTAATTGAACACATGCTTAAAAATCAACCAAGTCTTTAAAAGATCATTTTGGGATCATTTTTTTTGGCCATGTTGAACTTATGCTTATACTGAGATGGGGGGTGAATCAATATAAGATACTTTTTACTTTATTTTATCATTCATAAATCATTCATTAACTAAGAAACAATAATCACATATAAACTCAAATCAAAATGCATAGACTTTAACATGGAAAACCATAAAAATTATTTGTATAAATTTATGTAGGCACCAACCTATTATTACAAATATTGCAGGCACCAACTTACTTGAAACACCAATCTACTCAATTGAGCACCAACCCAAAAAGATGTAGGCACTAACCTAATGGAGACACTGATCTCCTCAAATAAGCACCAACCCAACAACTCATATAGGAACCAACCTATTGTTACAATATTTGCAGGCACCAACCTATTGGAGACAAAAATCACCTCACATGAGCACCAACTCAACAAGATATGTGTAGACACCAATCCAATATCTTCATACACAAAGTACTTCTGACTTCACCTACATGCTGCATTCCATGGACAAACCTTCAAACCCTAGTCACATGTAGCCTTCATGCCCTAGCCAACCTCATAACATCATTCCATAATATAATCCCTAATGAAAACATCACAACCTCATAATAGCACACATGAAAACATCACAATGATGACAACATAACAACATCAAAATAGCGCATACAACAACATCACGGTGACGACCACATCACAACCTCATAATAATGCACACGATAAGATCACAATGACGATAACATCACAACATCAAAATAGTGCATATGATGACATCACAATGAAGACAACATCACAACATCAGAATAGTGCACCTTGAGAACAAGAAAGACCCCAAGAAAATCCCCTAGACTTCTCTTGCATGCCTTTTGATCCTAAGAAGACACCCCAACATCTTTAGCACACCTCGGATCATTTTTGTGCACCTCGGACTTGATTTCTTGCTTGGTTGCACTAGAAATGCACACATTTATCCCGTATTTATAGTAATTATGTCCCCAATTTCAAGGTCGACCTGTAAAGACTTTCTAAGCATACATCATTTTTTTGGTTGGGTTGTTGGATGAAACAAATCA
This sequence comes from Picea engelmannii, assembly GCA_009831015.1. NCBI lineage: Eukaryota > Viridiplantae > Streptophyta > Pinopsida > Pinales > Pinaceae > Picea > Picea engelmannii. The sequence goes on from ML780681.1 coordinate 1,737,866, forward strand.
TATCTCCTCATTCCTAGAGATTTATACGGAATGCCATATATTGTTGGAAAGGTCTTGGAATAAGATTTCCAACCATATAACTTATGCTCCCATTTAAGCTAGGTATATAGGGTAAAAGTGTCTTCAAAATAGGGTATCCAAGCTGACCATCCAAAATCCAAAAGTAATACTTTCAACAATCTCCATCTTGCAATATTTGTCTTGGACACCTATAGGATTGTAATATTTATCTTGGACATTTGTAGTCTCCCCCTATCTTTGAAATAAATGACAACAATATCTCCAGTAGGCCAGTGTACATGGAAACACTAGAGAGAAATGGGATAACCTGAGGGGCTATATAGAACTAAAGGGGATATCATTCCTTGTGATGTATAGGGTTGAGGGGGAAAGAGAAGTTGGAAAGTGGGACTCTTGTAGAGTGAATGGATTGAAGGGTGGGTTATCTCGATGTAAATATTGTTATAACCATGGGTTGAGATAAAATTATCTAGCTTCATCAATTGTCTAGGTAGAGTGAGGTAACAATAACCTTATCTAGTAAATTTCCCCTTATTGTTTCATTTCCACGTATGGGGGTGGAACCTACTCAAGCTAGTGCCTAAGGCTAAGTGGAAAAACACTCCCATGGAGCTATTTTCCCAAGTTCCCTTGAAGATAGTTAAGCTATTGATTTGTATTGTTTATATTTTAACTATTAATGCTTGTGGTAAGCATTGTGTTTGAGAAATAAGTGATTCCTTTGGAAGTTGCAGGTTTGGAGGTGTACATTGGAGCTCATAATTGCATGCTAGGTTGTCTAGTGATGATTTTATGCAGTTTTGAAAGATGTCGCAACCATTATTATAATACAGACGGATTAATTCTACATCTATATTGTATATTTATTTTTCGATTATGTTAATGGGAGGTATTGGGCATATGGACCTCATAGAAGGGCCATAGTTCTAAAGAGAATCGTAAATATATGTTTGGAAGAGAATTGCTACTGCAAATTTCCATAAATTTATAAGAATGTTACTATAATTGTCCCATGTATCAGCTATATTTATTTATTGAGTGAGAAAAACTATGTTTTATGTGTTGAGATGGCTCATTGTACTCATAGGTAGTGGAATAATTGGTCATGGTTAATGTTATTATGTAATTA
>ML780681.1:1739065-1790740 GCA_009831015.1 Picea engelmannii
CCATGTATCAGCTATATTTATTTATTGAGTGAGAAAAACTATGTTTTATGTGTTGAGATGGCTCATTGTACTCATAGGTAGTGGAATAATTGGTCATGGTTAATGTTATTATGTAATTATCCATTATTTATTTAATGTGTGAGAAAAAGATTTTTTTATGTGTTGAGATGGTTCATTGTACTCATATGTAGTGGATTACTTGGTCATAGTCAATTTTATTATGTAATTGTCCATGGATTACATGTAAAATGTTGGTTCAACTGTAATTATGGAATTGTGTACATTTCATTGTGGTATAAAAATAGGAAATCAGTATAAATTTAATTGTTTCAAAACATACCCCATATCCTCATTGAAGTATTGAGTATGTTTTTTTTCACAGAAAAAATAAATCATATTTTATTAGCTTGAACAAAAATGCATTCCTCATATGCTATCGCATGTCACATTTCCCCAACTCCTGAGACTGTTAATAATGTTTATCCTCCTACAGACTGAACCTACTTGACAAAATTTAGATTAATACATTTTCCATTGCTTGATCCAATTGTCTACTAACTTGACTATTGCCCCAAAATACACAACCTATATACTATGTGTACTTACTTTGCAAACAACAAAAAGTTTATAAAAATAATTTGAATGGAAAAAAATACCACATAAGACTAAAGTAGCCCTAAAGTCCATAGATGTTAATGATACTCATGAGACTCACCTTCTCGATATTCCACCATTTGAACATCTCCTCGAGGAATATTTATACTCTCCTTGGATAATGCATTCACTTGTTGATTGAGTTACCGATAGATCCGGAAGATAGATAAGGAGTCAAAAATAGAGATGATATCCTTTAAATCGGTCGCCATCTTGGAAGGTAGGGATTGTCTTCTTAGAAAAAATCTAACTATTGTGACTCAACCACACACCCCAAATAACTAAGAAGGGCAATGGTCTAAAGTTTTTCAAATCCGCTTTATCAAACCACTCTTTAAGGTAGAGAACGAGATCATCCTTATTCCACATGTTTCTTTTATTTAACCAGTTACTATAGTTTGTACAAATATGCTATATAAACAGACATTGTACAAAACGATGGTGCGTCATTTCCTCAAAATTTTTACGAAGAACATAGATACTAGGGCCCTGAATAGCTTTCTTTTGATGAGCCTTCCAAGTCAATGCATTATTTTCCAAGGCAAGCCACATAAACAACTTCATCTTCTTGGGCACGTTAACTCCCCATATTCACTTCCACCACCAGGTTGGAGGACCTTGAATTACTGTCGTTGAGGATATATATCCATCTTTTACCATGTAGTCTCTTCCCATGTTATTATTCAGCAAAACCATACTATTAGGCTCCTCTCTAATCCATACATGGGCCCATTTAAACTCATTAATGAAAACGTCCCATTCCCTTTTCGACCCCCCTTTGAGTCCCAAGTCAATAGCCAACCTCTAGGATTGAGCCCAAATAGTGGTATTGGTAGGATCACAACAATGTCTAAGAGTCCTTATTCCTTGTCCCCAAGTAAACTACCAACTCGGTCGATAATATAACTTGAAGCCCACAATGCATAATCAAGTCAACTCCCACTCTTATCATTTCCCCATTCCCCACTTTCCAACCCAAATATCTACCAACTAAAGGAAAATAGTTAATCGATGCTTTCTAGTGTGCCAAATTGTTTCTATATTTCTTATCCTCTCTATGTATCCAAGATAAAATAGAATTTGGTTCCAAGTATTTTGAATTGTTCAAACTATTCCAAATATTTTTCCTGGTGATTAAAGTCCATATCGATTTATCTCCCAATGCCATTCCCAAAATTGTGAAAATTTTGAAGGCCCTAACCTCCCTCTTCCTTGGGAAAATAAATTGACATCCAACTCATTCATGTTGGATAAGTAATCATTTCACCGCCTGAAGAACGACGGATCAGAGGCCGTATTGACCCTTCAAGACTCGAGGATTAAGCACTGATTTACTGATAGATCAAGTGATGGCCACCTTAACCTTTGCAGGCCACGAGACACCATGACCGCCTCAATTAAATATTCTCTAAGATCGAAGGGGCAATTTTTGAATTTATGTTAGTGTTTAAATACCATAACAAATTGTAATCTTAAGGATCTTGAAAACATTTTTGAATCAAATTCGCTATTGTGCATTCAGAGATATTGTCTCCATTTATATTTTGTTTTTTATTGAGTTTGTAAACTCACTTCATTCCTTGATTGAATTCGTTATATTACTTTCAATTTGAGTAAACGCAACAATTATTTGGTTTTTCCAATTACAAACCCGGTCTCACATTAATTTGGAGCATAGCGATTCAGAGTTTTCCCTTTTGGAACATTCGTTGGCTTGTGTAATAGAGCCTCTCACCTTCCAAATGTCGAAATCCGAAGTGTTGGGCCCATAGCCTATTTTCATTTCACGATTCGACAATTGTACTTTCATTTTGTTTTTGCGTTGGGTGTTTGCAAACCCTCAAATCGGAAGTGTTGGGCCCATATCTTGTTCGCATTTCACAATTCGACAATCAACATTGTGTTTTGTTTTTTGTGTTCGGCGTTTGTAATAGCCAAAACCCGATCCCCGATCAACCTCCATTTTTATCATTTGGTATCAGAGCCTGCAGTCTATCCTGATATTTTCAGTGCAGATAATTCCCATTGGTGCCCAATTTTATCTTTTTGTTTTTTTTCCTGTGTGAAGGTTTATTTGATTTCTTTCAAATTTTTATATAAATGGATGTGTCTAGTAGTAGTTCTTCTTAGGTTCAGGTTCCTGTCCTGAGCGAGAAGTCATATGACTCTTGGTAAATTAGAATGAGGACAATTTTTTGTTCTCAGGATTTATGGACCTATGTTATTGATGGTTATGCTGAGCCAGTTGATGTAGCGGCAGAATTGGCTCTCTCAAATGTTGATCGTCTTTTGCTGAAGGAAAATAGGAAAAATGATAAAAAGGCTCTTGGATTAATCCAGCAAGGATTAAATGAATCCATTTTTATGAAGATTTATAGTGATACATCTTCAAAGATGTCTTGGGACATTCTTGAAACCTGCTCTCAAGGTGTGTCCAAGGTGAAGACAGTCAAGTTGTGGAGCTTGAGAAGGGACTTCGAAAATCTGAAGATGAAGGATAATGAAAGTGTTGATACTTTCATGACTCAAGTGATGAGTGTTGTGAACCAGCTCAGGTAGTATGGAGATGATGTTGAGAATAAGAGATTTATTGATAAAGTGTTGAGAAGTTTACCCAAGAAGTTTGAACCTATAGTTATACCCATAGAGGAATTTAAAGATTTAAGTCAAATGCAAATTGATGAATTAATCAGTTCTCTTGTTGCTCATGAATCTAGGATATCTAGATATGAAGAAGGATCAATGGAGCATGCTTTCAAATATCAACTACATGTTACGAGAGGCAGAGGCAGAGGAAGGTTTTACAATCGCGGTAGAAGAGGTCATTTTTTTGGTCGAAAGGACAACAAAACTGAATCAGTGTCTGAGGAGAAGTTACAGCAGAATCCTCCTAATTTAAGAGGGAGCAACAACAGACCCTGGCAGCAAGAAAATAAGCTCTATGATAAATCTAAAGTTCAATGTTATTATTGTAAGAAGTTTGGGCATTTTGCTAACAAATGTTGGAAGAAGCAGGCAGATGTTGGAAAGCAGTCTGCACATATCACAAATGAGTCTGAGGATGATCAAAATCCTGTGTTCTTGACTTGTAATGTTACTCAAGAAAATGCTAATGATATTTGGTTTTTGGATAGTGGTTGTAGTAACCACATGATTGGTAATAAGGATTTATTTTCTTCTATTGATACTAGTATTCAGTCTATAGTAAAACTAGGAAATGATTGTAAGGTTACAGTTAATGGTAAAGGTGTAGTTCCAGTTTACACTAAGAATAATCAGAGAAGAAATATTGACGATGTTTATTATGTGCCTGGTTTAAAATGAAATCTTATTAGTGTTGGACACCTGTTGGCAAAAAAGTAAAAAGTGTTCTTTAAGAACGAGGTATGTACAATCTATGATAAATTACCCAACAAATAGTTGATTGCAAGAGTAGAGATGACCAAGAATAGAATGTTTCCACTTGTTATGAGAAATGATTTGAGTGGTTCTTTGAATGCTTATAAAGCTGGAAGTTTAGATGAATCTTGGTTATGGAATTTGAGATATGGTCATTTACATTTTGGTGGCTTAGATCTGTTACAGAAGAAGCAAATGGTAAAGGGGTTGCCCTGTATTCAACAACCTGCACACTCTTGTGAGAGTTGTATACTTGGGAAGCATCACAAAGAAAAAATTTGTTTCAAGTGTTTCCAACAAAGAAAAATCTCCATTGGAAATTGTCCACACGAATTTGTGTGGACCTATGCAAAAACCTTCTTTGAATGGTAGTGTTTATTTTATGACTTTCATTGATGATTTCAGTAGGAAAACTTGGTTGTATTTGTTGAAGAAAAAATCTAAAGCCTTTGAATTTTTCAAGAGGTTTAAGTCTATGGTTGAGAATGAGAGTGGTAGAACCATTAAGATCCTCAGGTCTGACAGAGGAGGTGAGTATAAACTAAATGAATTTACTGAATTTTTTGTTTTTCATGGAATTAAAAGGCAGTTTACTGCTCAATATACTCCACAGCAGAATGGAGTGGGTGAAAGAAAGAATTGGACCATCATGAATATGGCTCGAAGCATGTTGAAAGAGAAGCATCTTTCAAATGAATATTAGGGATATGCGGTTATTTTCTATGTCTATATCTTGAATAGAAGTCCAACCAGGACCATGAGGAATCACGTACCTCTTGAAACTTGGGACGGTAAGCCTTGCAATGTTTCTTATTTTAGAATTTTTGGATGTGTAGCATATGTGCATGTACCTGAAGAAATGAGGAGGAAGTCGGATGACATAAGTGAGAGATGTATCTTTGTTGGATACAGTGAAGATTCTAAGGCATATAGACTCTACAATCCCATCACCAAGAAGTATGTAATCAACAGAGATGTTCAATTTAAAGGAGAGGAAGCTTGGGATGAAAGTATTGATAAATATTTTTCAAAGGGAGCTGTGTTACCCCGTGAAGATGATGATGGAGCTGAGAAGGCTGAAGGAGGTGGAAAATTGGTTCCACTTGCACATACACTTGTAGCGAGAAGTCCTACAAGGGAAGCACCAGATTTCATCGCATCTCAATTTAGAACACCAAGAACTCATGAGCGTGGTGAGCCATCTGGACATGGTGGAGATCAAACAGATTCACAGGTAAGTAGTGAATCAAATCATGCTTTAGCTTCATTGAAAAAAAGATTTAAAGGTTAGAAAAACTAGAAGATTAAGATAATTATATGATCAGAATGAAGAAGTAGATCAGATTTCAAATTTTGCATTAATGGCATGTGATCCTGTAAGTTTTGATGAAGTTGCTAAAGAGGATATCTGGATAAAAGCAATGGATGGGGAGATTGATTCCATTGAAAGAAATAACCCTTGGGATCTTGTCGATTTACCTGAAGGTAAGAAGAGCATTGGTGTTAAGTGGGTTTATAAGATTAAGGTGAATGCAGAAGGTGAAGTTGAAAAGTACAAGGCAAGACTTGTATCTCAGGGGTTTAGTCAGCAACCCTGTATTGATTACAATGAAACCTTTGCTCCTGTAGAAAGAATTGACACAGTGAGGATGGTCTTAGATATTGCAGCTCAGAATAATAGGATCACGCATCAGATGGACGTTAATTCTGCATTCTTGAATGGATGTTTGGAAGAAGAGGTTTATGTAAGACAAACTCTGGGTTATGATATTGCTAAGCACAGAGATAAAGTTTACAAGTTAAAGAAATATTTATATGGATTGAAGTAGGCATCCAGAGTTTGGTATAGCAGGATTGATGAGTACCTAATTAGTGTTGGACTCAGCAAAAGTCCAAGTGAACCAACCCTATATACAAAGATAAACCAGGAAGGTAAAATTTTGATTGTATGTCTGTATGTTGATGACTTGATTATTACTGGAGATCTATCTGTAGATGATTTGAAAAATGCCATGAAAACAGAGTTTGAGATCACTGATTAGGATTGATGAAATATTTCCTTGGAATTGAAGTGAATCAATCTAATGATGGCATTTTCATTTGTCAAACTAAATATGAAAATGAAGTATTGGAAAGGTTTAGAATGTTGAAAACTAAACCAGTTGCAACACCAATGGAAACTGGCACTAAACTTAGCAAATATGATGAGGTATCATATGTTGATCTAGCTCTATATAATAAGATGGTTGGAAGCCTTATGTATTTAACAACAACCAGACTTGAGATTATGTTTGTTGTAAGTTTAATTTCCAGATTCATGGAGACTCCGAAGAGTACTCATTGGCAAGCAGGAAAGAGGATTCTAAGATACATTGTTGGAAAAATTGATTTTGGTATTCGATACACATCAAGCTTGAACTTTGAGTTGATCGGATATACTGATAGTGATTTTACAGGTTCCATTGATGATAGGAAGAGAACATCTGGTTATGTGCTCAGTCTTGGATCTGTAGTAGTGGCATGGGCATCAAAGAAACAACCCATAGTGACTTTATCTTCTACTGAGGCAGATTATGTTGCAACAGCGGTAGCTCCATGTCAACTTGTATGGATGAGAAGAATCTTGAATGAATTATTGCATGAGCAGAATGGTGCAACTCAGATTGTCTATGATAATAAATCTACCATTGCACTGTCAAAGAATCATGTTTTTCACAAGAAGAGTAAGAACATTGATACGAGGTATCATTTCATTCGAGAGCTGGTAAGTGGTAAGCAAATTTATGTTCAGTTCTGCAAGTCTGAAGAACAATTTGCAGACATATTTACAAAGCCTTTGGGAAATGAATTGTTTAAAATTCATAGAGATAATATTGGGGTATGTAAGTTGTAATGTTTTGTTAACAAAAATCTTGTATTGCATATTTTTGGTTGTTTTGTTTTTGAAATGATTAAGAGGGAGTATGTTGGATAAGTAATCATTTCACTGCCTGAAGAAGGGTGGATCGATGGTCGTCTTGACCCTTCAAGACTCGAGGATTAAGCACTGATTCAATGATAGCTCAAGCGGTGGCCGCCTTAACCTTTGTAGGCCACGAGACACCATGACCGCCTCAATTAAATATTTTCTAAGATCAAAGGGGCAATTTTTGAATTTATGTTAGTGTTTAAATACGAGAAACAAATTGTAATCTTAAGGATCTTGAAAACATTTTTGAATCGAATTCACTATTGTGCATTTGGAGGTATTGTCTCCGTTTATATTTTGTTTTTTATTGAGTTTGTAAACTCATTTCATTCCTTGATCTAATTCGTTATATTGCTTTCAATTTGAGTAAACATAGTAATTATTTGGTTTTTTCGATTGCAAACCCGGTCTCACATTAATTTGGAGCATAGCGATTCGGGGTTTCTCTTTCGAGACATCCGTTGGCTCGTGTAATAGAGTTGTTCACCTTCCAAATGCCGAAACCCGAAGTGTTGGGCCCACAGCCTATTCGTGTTTCACGATTCGGAAATTGTAGTTTCGTTTTGTTTTTGCGTTGGGTGTTTGCAAACCCCAAAACCCGAAGTGTTGGGCCGAGAGGTTGTTCGCATTTCGTGATTTGACAATCAACGTTGTGTTTTGTTTTTTTTGTTCGGTGTTTGTAATCGCCGAAACCCGATCCCCGATCAGCCTCCATTTTTCACAATTCAATGGACACCATCTTGACCATCCTTGCCACTATAAAGAAGGTTAAATCAAAGTTTATTAATCTTTTCCAGAACTCCTTTCAGTATTTGAGCAAAAAACTACCAGTGTATTGGGATAGCTTCGAGTACCACCTTGACCAAGGTCAAATGACCTCCTCTTGATAACCAACAATTGTACCAAAGTTGTATTTATTTCTTTGGCTTCCCCATAAGTCATCGATAGTCCCCTAGTTTGTACGCATTTGGTTTGAGCTTATAACCCAAATTCATAAAGCCTTCTCCAAAATCATACTCCTAGAAATGGAAAATGTCTAACAACTCCGCCTTCAATTATATCCTCCTCCCCCTTTAATTCTATCCTCCACTACATTAAAAAAAGTACATATTTCTCCTCATTTACCACCATCAAGGTTGTTGTTTGAAAAGGTCCTAATATCTCTTTTAACATCCACCCCTCCAAAGTTCCAATTGTAAATATCAATACATCATAAAAAATAACATATATGACAGCAAAAACTTAGCGCCTACCTTCACTCCTTTGAGTTTTCTAGCTCGCCTTGATTCCACAATCACCGGACTTAAACCTTTCACTACTAGGAGAAATAGGTAAGAAGATAGAAGGTACCTTGGCGTAAATCCATACTCACCACAAAAAAGGGAGAAGTTGTCCTATTTCCCAGAACCACATAAGAAACAGATGTAACACAAGCCATGATCCAATTAACCATGTCTTAATTGAACCGAATATGTATAAGAAACATCCTTAAATACAAACCAACAAACATAATCGTATGCCTTGGAAAGATCTAGCTTCACCACCATTGCACTTTGTCTCTTTTTTTTTTAATTCTACGGAGACCTTCTTGTGTTGCACCCACGACATCATATATCTGTCTCCCTTTCAAAAACCCAAATTTCTCCGGAGATATAACAGTGGACATCCACCCTTTTAGCCTACTTGCCAAAATCTTCACAAGTATCTTATACACAGTTGCATAAAGATATCTGCTTGGAGTCCCCATAATCTGCTGGCTTATCCACCTTTGATATCAATGCGATGAAGGCGGAGTTGAAATTAGGGAGAACATGTTCAGTCATTCGGACCTCCTCAACAATCCTCAACAGATCTTGTCCCAATAACTCAAAATAGACAATAAAATATTCAATCGTCCACCAGTTCGACCCCAGACTTTTCCCTTTATGAAAGGTCGATAGTACCCCTTCCAATTCTACCAACCCTACTTCAACATATAGCTCTTCATTGACTTCTTCTGAGACTAATGCGGGGAAAAAAGAACATACAGTTACTATCACCGGAAGATTAGCTCCATCTGGTTCTTTCTAGACAGTGACAAACTATTGAACTCCTACTCGAGCAAGGTCCTTAAGACCCCGTACACATATGCCTTTGTCAACAACGAACTCCCATATAGTATTTACATTCCTATGATGACTAGAAAACCTGTGAAATAAATGTGTATTCTTGTCTCCTAATTCCAACCAAAGGGTTGTGCTTTTCATCCCCCAATCTGCCTCTCTCTCTGGAAGGAGCTTTGACCTTCTAGCTTCTAGTTCTGCCAACTTCTCTAAGTCTGAATCAGAAAAGACCCCCCTGAGTTGTTATCGTATAGAGAATCCACTGCCTCTTCCACCTCTATTAAGTTATGGGCCTGATTCTTAAATCTATTAATCGACCATTCTACCACCTTCCTTTTTATTTGTGACAAGGAATCTTCCAACTCCATGTTCGCCAAAAACCCTAATTATCGATTGTAAGTCGCTCACTCAATCTTTATCATCACTAGGAACTCTTCCTCCTCTAACCATATAGGGTTAAATTTGAAGGGGGGCGGGGGGGATAGTTTATCATTTGGTCTTATGAATTCAAGGTAAATTGGGTTATGGTCCAGGCCGGTCCAAGCCCCCGCCTGTTCCAACCCAACTTCTACAATTCCCCATCTTGCATAAGAACCTGTCTATCACCAAAATTTGATCCAGTCGTTTCGAGACCCCTGTCGCCCCCAGCATTTTATTTCACCAGGTAGGTTTTAACTTTATAGGCTCCACATCCAATAGATTAGCACTCCTTATCTGGTGAAGAAAATACTCTACATGTACATCTGAGGGCGTCCTAACACCCCAAATCTCCTTGCAACTCAAAAATGAAATTCAGATCCCCACGATAATAAGATTGTCCTCTTTCAAGAGAGATGCAGAAAAAACATGATCCCAAAATGGTTTGTTTCCATCATAGTAAATGTTTCAAATAATTATCTATGAATCCAAGTCTTTTGACTGAAACACCATGAACAACCTTGATTGCAGAGAAACATAACTTGTGAGTTTAAGAACCATACTCCATCTCATCAACAATCTGCTTGACAAACCATATCAGTCCACCCACAGAAAGTCCTAGTTTGTAAACAACTTCTTTAAATTACCTACGATAATTTCCCCTTTGCACATAGTCTCGTGAACCAGTGAGACATCAGGCTTCTCTTTTTCTACTAACCTATGGAGAGAGAGTCTTTTCATAGTGCTTCCCAAACCCCTCACATTCAGGATTTTCATTTGGTAACCCTTGAACATCTCTAAGAGTCCAAGTTGGTATTTTCTGTTTTCCTTGTAAGAACTCAACCACTACTTTATTATGTGCGTGAAACAGGTGTGATTTCCTACCCACTCCGTGCTCGCCCCTCCACTTTTAGGGTCCAAGCCTAAGCCCCCAACCGGAGAAGCTCCCCCATCGCCTACCAGTCCCTTCGACCGCAACTGATAGGAGTTGCCAGAAAAACCGTCCTTGGCGGAGGTGGACAGGGAAACCGATTGTGAGCCCTTTCGCATATCCAATGACTAAGGCAAAGAACCCTTCAAGGCCTCCGGTGGGGAGGTGTTGGCAAAGAGGGTTCAAGCTAAAACAGACTCGACCCTTTATTTTCCCACCCTGTACCCACACGCCCTATTTCAATTCTCCTATGTGGAAAGAAATGAAGGTGAAGATTGGGTTCTCAGTGAAATGGCGATTCATAATTTCAGTCATCTTGGTAAGTGTCATCTACATTTACCACAGTCCGGCTGTGCGTGATAAGTACAGAGTCACACACAACACCTGTTTTAGCAGAGTCATCCCGAATAATAACTTATGCCATAATTTACATTAAGTCATTCCATTCTCGCAGAGTCATGCGCTGCATAATCGCTAAGCGTGCGATATGGGGTCAGCTGTTAGACTACGGCTTTTTTTTATTTTTTTTAATGAAAATTGGATCGAAGTTTTCAGTTCAATGTAAAACTACAATTTCAGCATATAAAATGCCTGTATTCTGAATCTCCCTAGATGCTCAAAACCACAATTTTAACAATTACTCATCTGCCAAATTCTGGCGAGCATGAGAAAATTTGAGTACCCGTCAAACGCCGAATCGATATAGTAATGTGACCTAACTGTATGACAGTTATTAATACTTTTGACTGTTTATATAGGCAGACAAACGTAGAATCAACGGTTTTGTTATTTTAGTGCAATAACTTTATAAGTGTTAAATTTGGAATGACCTGTTTAAATGCGTTTAGATTACTCTCTTTTTTTTAATATGTATTTAATGTTTTACAGAAAAACTCCCTAAACCATATTGAAAATCGCCAAATTCACACGTCTATATTACAGTTTGAGTAGGTCTAATGGTTAAAAACATGTGTTTTCTCTTAAGAGGTTACAGGTTCAAATCCAGATAGGGGTAGGGTATATATACCTTCGTAAACTTTACCAGTCAAATCCCACAAACAAAGGGATCTCATACACCAATTTGGTGTGTTGGCTTGGCCGTGACCTTAAAAATAGATTATTATTATTATTATTATTATATAAACATATAAACAAGTTGAACAACATCAAATTTTGACCATATCAGCAAAGATATCATTACTGTTGAACTTCATCACACAAAGCATGGACAGTTGAGCAACAAGAAAAGAAAAGACCTTTATTTATTTCAAGAGCACACAGTCAGTGAGGGAGGTTGCCTCTCTCTCTCTCTTTCTCATGGCAGGTAGCTGGCTTGGGTATAAAAGGGATATATCTCGAAGCGCACAGTGCAACTGCCCAGATACACTTGAGCTCCAACCTGTGAAGAACAACAACGATTCATATCTACAATGGCTTCTCTTAAACACACACCACAGTCAGGACCTGGAAGACTTCTCAAACACATTTCTAAACCATAAATGGTGATAGAAGAATTCACCACCCATGATCCGGTGGCAAATCTATTCACTTTTATGGGAGCTTTGCTGGCCAGACTCCCCATGAGATTCCCGAGAGTCTTATTGAAATCTCGAATATCATCATTGCTCTTAACATTCTCAAGACCGTAGATGTCGTTGGTATCGAGAACGGAGGCAAAAGTGTAATTCTCATAACGAATGAAGCAGAATTCCAACTGAATCCGAGCTCCAATGGCGTTGGGGCAGTCTTCATAAACCATCTGTGAGACTGCAGCAGAACAATTTTGGCAGTCTTTCTGAGAGACGTCGCCCCTGCACTGCAGAAGGCCGTTGACTTCGCCATAAGAATATGTGGCGAAACCGCCACTCGGGGCAGCGGCATTCACCAGATATTTCAATACTGTGTTGACGTTGTCCTGGTAATCACTGCCATTGCTGTATTTTTTTACGTTGCAGAGACCGTAAATAAACGGATCAGATATCCCATCGACAGCTGAAATCGAAATTATATTAAACTGCAGAGCAAGTAACGACAAGAACATCCAATACACCGGCCATCTTACCATGCCTTCCATATTAGCAGACAAGTTATATGGTATGGTATTTGTGATTGCCTACTGAAGCTCGGGAAGGAATTTATAGAATAAACATGCCATGTGCAGATAAAGACAAAGGTAAGCGGTGGAGGTTGATATCCAGTGGGGTGGGTCTACTTCTAGAATGAAGACGAGCAAATGGAGTGGAATTCACGTGCCCACGATTGTAAATCAATGAAAGATACCTTATAAGTCAAGCTGGACAGACAAGTTGGGTGGAATGGATATGCACAGCCGTTATTCGCCGATTTCTTTATTCGACATTTTCACAGAAGTCGACATGAGGGAGAGAAGAAGTGTTCAGAGTTTTTGCTTCCGACGTGAGACCCACTTCATGGCTTTCCAATGGGACAGGTCGTCGGGATTGAGTGGAGACTGGAATCTTTCCCAGTCGTTGACTTGGCCGGAGGTCATCAAAACTGAATAGATAGGCATTTATTTGAGATGGGTGATACTTTTATTATTTTCTGAACTTACACAAGTTGAAAATAAAAAAAATTCAGGTTTTGGCTTTTTTTTTTGTTGGAATTTAATGATATAAATTTATGCTTAATTTGGATTTTTTTTTTTTTAAATTGTGTTTATATATATAAATAAATTCAATTTGTTCAAAAATTTTAGACACTTTAATTATGCACTCCAATTATATAGAATTAGTCACTTAAATCTACATATCCAACAATTTTTCACAAACTTAACATTCCTAATTACAATTACTTTACCATGAATCCACTTATATTATTAACCAACCTACAATATATAATATAATTCTCTTATGCTGTAATTTTTACCTCATAGTATATGCGTTAGCATTTGTTAGTTAGTAAATGCATCTTTCTTTTCATGGTTTTAATTACAAATACTAATCCATATACATGTTCATATCAACTCACTCATAATCTACAATAAATAAAAATATATTAAAAACAACTTATTGAAGAAATATTAATTATATACTTAAGTTTTAAGAATTTTGAAATTTACTAATTATTTTAAAGTTTGAGGAATTATTACATCATGTCACATTTTATTATACATTTAGAAATGGCTATTACATTTGTATTAATTTAAATGTTTTATTTATTTTATTTTTTATAGTTTTAGGGGATATTTATCTGAAATTTGATAAGAAATTGTTGTATATATATATTTGAGTGGTTAATTTTGTGTAACAAAAAATAAAACAATTAAACAAAGCATTACACTGACTGCATTGTATAGAAATTGATTACATGGATAGTGGACCATCATCGTAAGATATTGGTAGTTTGGTTCAATCAGCCAGTCAACACCCAAAAGCAGTGAACACATGACAAGCGCAGTCGAAGGTTCAACAATAATGACATTTCTGATTGAACAATGTCTTGAGTCTTGAGATCCATCCACTACCATCCACTAGGAGTATTCAACCTTCCCTCCAATTTTCAAACTT
Source organism: Picea engelmannii (assembly GCA_009831015.1). NCBI lineage: Eukaryota > Viridiplantae > Streptophyta > Pinopsida > Pinales > Pinaceae > Picea > Picea engelmannii. The sequence goes on from ML780681.1 coordinate 1,753,064, forward strand.
AGAACATACAATTTAGGAAGGTCCAGATTACAGTGATAATCAGGTACACACAAATAGTTTAAAAAAGGTCAGAGGTATTGTTACAGTTGTTCGATTCGATATTTCTCTAACAACAAGTGAAGTTGCAAAGGGTAGTGATGCAGGAGCATCGCAAACGACAAGCGAGCGTGGGGCAAGCGCCAACGCATTTTGGGCACATGATGAATTGTTCAAAAACTTTTGAAGATGGATGCGCCAAACGTAAATGTAATAGTTAAGGAGAGGCGTACTTATAGATTGTAATCAGACCTTGAGCGACCCGCTCTCGTCTGAAGGACTAAGAAGGAATTTATGTTAGTAGGTAGCTTTGAATTCTCAGATTAGATAGTTTTAGGAGCGGAGGGAAAACAGATATAGACACCCTCATTGTATTATTGTATGATAGTGAAGAACATTACAAAAGAGAAGAGCATACAGAGCTGGAGCAGAGAAACTGTGTTTGAAAAACACCCATGTACAACGATTTGAATTAATAGAAAGAACTTCGATTCAAATTCATGGTGTCGTATTTGTTCTCTGTGTATGCATTGTGAATGTTATGCTCATGATGTTTATTCCATGTTATACATTTTCTTTGATGTGTGAATGTGTGATTTCATGTTAATGTCTGAAATCTGAAGAGAGGGAGGATAGAGAATGAGTTTCAATTGTTTCTCTGCCTGAGCAAGAGTTTTCCTGCAAGGAGTGCAGTGAAATCGTCCACAAGGTGTGCGTTCACAAAGGTCGGATTTTGTCTCTACAAGCTCAGGAGAGATAACACGGTTCTCATTCTCGCAGAAGTGTAAGTTAGGCACAGGAGCTGTGCAAAGTGTGCGCAGGCCGAGTGAAGCTTCAGGGGTTTGTAACCTGAATGACTTGTTGAGAGACTCCTGTTGCAAGGAGTGTGCAAAGTCCAAAGGAGTTCAACACTTGGAAGTGTTTGAAGGTCTGCCCCAAGGAGTGCCAACAGGAGTTTTCCTGAAAGACTTGAAGTCGTGGAAAACCTCAGAAGGGTTCGAACCTTCGAAGTCGTTGAAGGGAAGCAAGAGGCTAAGTGCCTTGAAGAATTGAAAGGAGGTGCAACGACGTCGTGCTGCAGGAGGACAAGTTCCACGCAGAGAAATATTTTGTTTAAATTTCGCGGAAGTTCTCAAGGGAAGAGACAGACGATTGAAATTCTCCTTAGAGAATTTGCGAAGTCTCGCCAACCGTCCGATCTGACAGGAGTTACACGGGGGTTAAACCCTCACAAACAGAGTGAAAGTCCCGAAAGGTGTCGGGATATTGGGACTTCAGAATTCAGGATATCGGAAGTCTCGAGGACAGGAGATCGGGTCACTTCATAGTGAAAACCCCGAATTTGATCTGAACCGTCCATTCATTAGGACACATGGTGGAGATCAAGAACCCGTCAGTATTTCAGCTACCGGGGTTTTGAGTTGACAAAGAAATTATGACATCAGGGAATCGCAAGTCACGAAATCTCGAACTGAATCAGGACCGTCCGTCTGTTGAGACACGTGGCGGCGATCAAGTGTCCGTCAACATTTCGCATGTCAGGATTTCGAGGATCAAGAGGACAGGATACGGAGCATTTCGACATTTGATTTCGTGAAATCGTGAAATGATTGAGGATCGTCCATCATAGGAGGAAGCGTCGCAGAAATCCAAGAGTTCGGGGGAAAATCCCGATAGGAAAGTCCATCGACATATCGGGGTTCCACATTTCGCAAATCCTGAAGATAGGAGACCCGCGCATTTCAGAAATGAAAGTTTCGAAATTGCGAAAAGGTGGAAAGCCCGGAAAAGAATAGCAGTTCAGGATATCAGGATTCGGGAATTCGGAGTTTGTGTTGACATGAGGTTTTTGGCATTGAGAGTCTCGAACTCCCGATAAGCGAAAATCGCGTTGACCGTTGGATCGAGCGGGGAATCACAACCGTCGATTTCTTTTGGTGATCGAACATCGGAGTTTCGGTGATGTGGGAATCAAGATTTCAGAGGTCAAGGGAATGAGTTGCATGACATTGTGACTCCTGAAATCGCGATAAGGAGAAAGGTGAGATAGAGAGAGAAAATGCCAAGTGTCATAATTTCGGGTTTCGGGGGTCTGAGAGACAAGACATTCGGCCACAGGACTCGCGAAAGCACGAAGTCCAATCTTATGAAATATAAGGGGAAAATTTCTCAAGTTCGTTTGTGGGTGCATATTTCCCGAAAGGGAAATAGAAGGGCCAGTCGAGCACTTTGGGCCAGAAGAGAGGAAAAGATCTTGCGTGGATCTTGATCTGTGGATCTAGGAGAAGGGCGTCTGCGTCAAGTGTGGTATCAGAGCACAGAGAGGTTTATTTTCTTTCTGTAGCAAGGAAAAGGAAGATTCACCATGCCGCCAAGAAGAAGGGACATGCAAACACCCAATCCACTAGAGGAAAGGGAAATACCAAGAAGAAGAGGTAGGCAGATGCCTGACCCATCCATGGCAAGAGAGATGCATGATTTACGCACCAGACTTGAGGACATGGAGACAACACAGAGGCATACAGCTGGTGCTGGGGATCTTAGTGATTCTGAAAGTGAAAATGAAGTTGAACATGAAGAAGAAGAAATTTCAGCGGAAGATGCCGCAAATGAACGCTTGATTAGAGTTGTCACAAGAATGGGTGCAAGAGCCAAAATGGACATTCCAGTTTATGAGGGGAACCTGGATGCTGAAGAGCTTCTAGACCGGACACTTATTTTGACTATGAAGATGTCGAGGAAGATAAGAAGGTCAAACATGCTGTCACAAGATTGAAAGGACATGCAACATTGTGGTGGGATGAACTACAAGCTGACAGACGTTGCAAAGGCAAGCAAAAAATCAAGAGTTGGGATAGGATGATTGCGAAGATGAAGGCAAAATTCATTCCCAGGGATTACCAGATTACTTTGTTTCGAAGAATGCAAAATTTGAGACAGAAGTTGATGACAGTGAAGGAATATACTGAAGAATTCTACAGGCTGAACATCAGGGCAGGTCATTGGGAAAGCAATGATGAAAAGGTTGCCAAGTACATGAATGGCCTGAGATACGACATTCAGGATGAGATGAGCATGATGACCATTCGAACGATGGAGGATGCTTATCAGATGGCTCTAAAATCTGAAGAGAAGATGAGCCGAAAACAAGGCCAGAGAGGCCGAGGCAGAAGTCAAGACAGAGGCAAATCAGTTGCCCAGGATAGAAATCAGAAACACAAGGAAGAATGGAAGAAACCTCAGACTGAGAGAGATGGAAGCTCACAGAAAGGGAAATATGTTGGACAGAGAAGGCAGTATGTTGATCAGAAGGGAGAGTATGTTGATAACAACATTTTTCCTCATACTAGAGGTAGAGGAAGAGGAAGAGGTGGAGTGATAAAATGCTTCACGTGCGGAAAGGTCGAACACAAGTCTTATGAATGTCCAGAAAAGAAGAAAGAGGAAGGAGAGACTCACATTGCCGAAGCGCAGAGGAAGAATGTTGAGGCAGAAGATGCTGAAGGTGGAAGATCGTTGATGATGCGAAAAGTTCTTTTGACACCAGAGAAGGAGGTGGAGAGTTCGATCCAAAGGAACATACTTTTTTGGACTGCTTGAAAAACCAAGGACAGGGTATGCAAGGTCATTGTGGACAGTGGTAGCACAGATAACCTCGTTTCTACAGAGATGGTGGAAAATCTAGAGCTCAAGACGATTGAACATCCAAGTCCATATAGAGTTTTATGGCTACAAAAAGGACATCAGGTAAATGTCACTAAACAGTGTTTAGTTGAATTTAAGATAGGAGGATATAATGATAAGATACTCTGTGATGTTATTCCCATGGATGTTTGTCATCTATTGTTGGGTAGACCGTGGCAATATGACAGAAATGTGATTCATGATGGGAGAATGAACACATACACCCTAGAGAAAAATGGGAGAACTCACATGTTGCTTCCAATCAAAGATAAGGAGGTGAAACCTGAAGTAAGAAACACTGCACTTCTCATGAGTGGGAAGGAACTTCTTACAGAGGTTAAGAAGAAAGAGGAACTGCAATTCATTATGGTCAGGAAGCCAAAGATTGTTTTAACCAGCACAAGGGTAGATGATTTACTAGAAGAGGTTCAGGAACTGCTGGAAGAGTTTGTTGACATAGTAGTGGACGAACTACCTCGTTCATTGCCACCGGTCATAAGTGTGAGTCATCATATTGATCTCATACCTGGAGCTAGTTTTCCAAACAAAGCAACGTACATATTAACGCCGCAGGAGAATGAAGAGGTCAAAAGACAAGTCTAGGATTTGTTGGACAAAGGTTTGGTCAGGGAAAGCTTGAGTCCATGTGCTATTCCGACAGTGCTCAGTCCAAAGAAAGACGGAGGCTAGAGGATGTGTACTGACTCGAGGGAAATTAACAAGATAACCATCAGGTACAGATTTCCATTGCCAAGGATGTACGATCTATGGATTGCTTAAATGCAGCAAAGTTTTTTTCGAAGATTGATTTGAAAAGTGGATATCACCAGATTCATATGAGAGAAGGTGATGATTGGAAGACAACCTTCAAGACTAACGAGGGGTTGTATGAATGACTTGTTATGTCATTTGGCTTAACGAACGCGCCAAGTACCTTCATGAGGCTGATGAACGAAGTCCTGAAGGAGTTCATCGGAAAATTTGTCATTATGTATCTGGATGACATACTGATTTTCAGTAAAATAGAGGCAGAGCATATGAAACACTTAACTACAGTGATGAAGAGATTACAGCAGGAGAAGCTGCTGATAAACATGAAGAAATCCTCATTCATGAAGACAGAGCTCATTTATTTGGGTTTTGTTATTTTTGCAGATAAATTGAGGATGGATCCAGATAAAGTGGAGGTGATCAAGAATTGGCCATCATTGAAGAGTCTATTTGAGGTGAGAAGTTTTCATGGATTGGCTAGTTTCTACTAGAAGTTCATCAGGAATTTCAGTGGAATTAGTGAACCAATGATGGAAACAATGAAGAAGAGACATAAGTCTTTTCACTGGATAGAAGAGGCTGAGAAAAGCTTCAATTTGTTGAAGAAGAAAATTACGGAACAACCAATTTTGGTGTTGCCGGATTTCAAAAAGACATTTCAAGTAAAATGTGATGCAAGTGGGTTTGCAATAGGGGCAGTCTTGAGTCAAGAAGATAGGTCGATAACATACTTCAGCGAGAAGCTGAATGAAGCGAAAGCGAAGTACTCCACATATGACAAGGAGTTCTATGCTATTATTTAGGCATTGAAGAAGTGGAGACACTATTTGATTCTGAAGGAGTTTGTCTTATACAGTGACAATCATGCTTTGCAATTTGTGACTCAACAGGAGAAGTTGAATCAAAGGCATGTTAAATGGGTTGAATACATGCAGAACTTTACTTTTGTAATTAAGCATATTTCTGGAACTGCTAACAAGGTTGTTGATGCTTTAAGCAGGAAATGTTTGTTGTTGCAGGAGTTCAAAGTTAAAACACTGGGTTTTGATGATCTCAGGGACATGTACAGAGATGATCCAGATTTTAAAGAGTCATATGAAGCAGTGGAGAATCCAATTCTCAGGGATAGAAGTCAATGGATAGAATACATGATCCAAGAAGGATTACTATTTAAGGGTAATCAATTTTGTATTCCAAAATGCTCCATGAGGGAGAATTTGCTGAAGGAGAAACATAGTGGAGGATTGGCCAGACATTTCGGTCATGACAAGACGTTTGCAAAGTTGAATGAGTCATATTTTTGGCCAAGAATGCGAGCAGACGTCAAAAGATTTGTAGACAGATGCAGAATTTGTCAGCATTCCAAAGGAAAGAGGCAAAATGCAGGCTTTTATCAACCATTACCCATACCTAACAGGCCATGGGATGCAGTCAGCATGGAATTCATATTGGGACTATCGAGAACACAAAGAGGGTTTGACTCGATCTTTATAGTGGTAGACAGATTTTCTAAGATGGCACAGTTCATACCATGTCAGAAAACCAGTGACACAACTCACATTGAGAATCTGTTTTTCAAAGAAGTCATTCGACTTCACGGCTTTCCAAGGAGCATAGTTTCGGATCGAGACACTAAGTTCGTAGGACACTTTTGGAGGACCTTATGGAAGAAGCTGGGAACTAACTTATCGTTTAGTTCGGCTTATCATCCTCAGACGAATGGACAGACAGAAGTGGTGAACAGAAGTCTGGGAGACTTGCTAAGGAGCCTGGTGACAGAACACCATAGCCAGTGGGACAACATATTACCACAGGCGGAGTTTGCTTATAACGACTCAGTTAACAAAAGTACGGGGCAGAGTCCGTTTCAAATTGTCTATGGAATGCAACCAAGAGGAATTTCTAAATTGAGGGATTCAGAACAGAATGCAACTAGAAGTGATAGTGTAGAGGATTTCGCAGAGGCGATGAAGGAACTTCACATCCAGGTGAAGGAGCGTTTACATAACTCGAGCCAAGAGTATAAGCGCAGAGCAGATCAACACAGGAGACAACTTTAATTTGAGGTTGGTGATTTGATTTTGGGACATCTAAGAAAGGAAAGGTTCCCAAAGGGGACATATAACAAACTGAAGATGAAGAAGATCGGACCATGTAAGGTCTTGAAGAAATTTGGGGCAAATGCTTATGAGATTGAATTTCCCCATAGGATCGGAATTTCTCTGATATTCAATGTCTCAGATTTGTACCCATACAAAGCTGAGGAAGCATGAACAAGTGATGAACAACCAGAGGTCCGGTGGACAAAACATATGCCTATTGCAGAGAAGCCATAGATGGACAACATACTAGACAAAAAAGTTAGCAAGAAGACCAGAAGAAATCAATACTTTGAATACTTGGTCAAGTGGAAAGGACATCTAGTTGAATATGTCAGCTGGGAGAATGAAGCAGAGATTCAGAAGCATGGACAGACCATGTGAGAGCTCATGGACATGAGCCCATGAAAATTTTCAAGCAAGGGAGTATGATGCAGGAGCATCGCCAACATCAAGCGAGCGTGGGGCAAATGCCAGCGCATTTTGGGCACATGATGAATTGTTCAAAAACTTTTGAAGATGGATGCACCAAACGTAAATGTAATAGTTAAGGAGAGGCGTACTTATAGATTGTAATCAGAACTTGAGCAACCTGCTCTTGTCTGAAGGACTAAGAAGGCATTTATGTTAGTAGGTAGCTTTGAATTCTCAGATTAGACAGTTTTAGGAGAGGAGGGAAAATGGATATAGACACCCTCATTGTATTATTGTATGATAGTGAAGAACATTACAAAAGAGAAGAGCATACAGAGCTAGAGCAGAGAAACAGTGTTTGAAAAACACCCATGTACAATGATTTGAATTAATAGAAAGAGCTTCAATTCAAATTCATGGTGTCATATTTGTTCTCTGTGTATGCATTGTGAATGTTATGCTCATGATGTTTATTCCCTGTTATACATTTTCTTTGATGTGTGAATGTGTGATTTCATGTTAATGTCTGAAATCTGAAGAGAGGGAGGATAGAGAATGAGTTTCAATTGTTTTTCTGCCTGAGCAAGAGTTTTCTTGGAAGGAGTGCAGTGAAATTGTCCGCAAGGTGTGCGTTGACGAAGGTCAGAGTTTGTCTCTGCAAGCTTAGGAGAGATAACACGGTTCTCATTCTCGCAGAAGTGTAAGTTAGGCACAGGAGCCGTGCAAAGTGTGCACAGGCCGAGTGAAGCTTCAGGGGTTTGTAACCTGAATGACTTGTTGAGAGACTGCTGCTGCAAAGAGTGCACAGAGTCGAAAGGAGTTCAACACTTGGAAGTGTTTGAAGGTCTGCCGCAAGGAGTGCCAGCAGGAGTTTTCCTGAAAGACTTGAAGTCGTGGAAAATCTCAGAAGGGTTCGAACCTTCGAAGTCATTGAAGGGAAGCAAGAGGCTAAGTGCCTTGAAGAATTGAAAGGAGGTGCAGTGACGTCGTGCTGCAGTAGGACAAGTTCCACGCAGAGAAATATTTTGTTTAAATTTCGCGGAAGTTCGCAAGGGAAGAGACGGACGATTGAAATTCTCCTTAGAGAATTTGCGAAGTCCCACCAACCGTCCGATCTAACAGGAGTTGCACGGGGGTTAAACCCTCACAAACAGAGCGAAAGTCTCGAAAGATGTCGGGATAATGGGACTTCAAAATTCGGGATATCGGAAGTCTCGAGGACAGGAGATCGGGTCACTTCATAGTGAAAACCCCGAATTTGATCTGAGTCGTCCATTCATTAGGACACGTGGCGGAGATCAAGAACCCGTCGGTATTTCGGCTACCAAGGTTTCGAGTTGACAGAGAAATTGTGACATCGGGGAATCGCAAGTCACGAAATCCTGAACTGAATCAGGATCGTCCGTCTGTTGAGACATGTGGCGGTGATCAAGAGTCTGTCGGCATTTCGCATGTCGAGATTTCGGGGATCAAGAGGACAGGATGCGGAGCATTTTGGCATTTGATTTCGCGAAATGATTGAGGATCGTCCATCATAGGAGGACGCGTGGCAGAAATCCAAGAGTTCGGGGGAAAATCCCGATAGGAAAGTCCATCGACATATCAGGGTTCGGCATTTCGCAAATCCTGAAGATAGGAGACCCGCGCATTTTGGGAACGAAAGTTCTGAAATCGCGAAAAGGTGGAAAGCCCGGAAAAGAATAGCAGTGCGGGATATCGGGATTCGAGAATTCGGAGTTTGTGTTGACATGAGGTTTTTGGCATCAAGAGTCTCGAGCTCCCGATAAGCGAAAATCGCGCTGATTGTTGGATCGAGCGGGGAATCACAATTGTCGATTTCTTTTGGTGATCGAACATCAGAGTTTCGGTGATGTGGGAATCGGGATTTCGGAGGTCGAGGGAATGAGTTGCATGGCATTGCGACTCTCGAAATCACGATAAGGAAAAAAGTGAGATAGAGAGAGAAAAGGCCAAGTGTCATAATTTCGGGTTTCGGGGGTCTGAGAGACAAGACACTCGGCCACAGGACTCGCGAAAACACGAAGTCCGATCTTCCAAAATATAAGGGGAAAATTTCTCAAGGTCGTTTGTGGGTGCAAATTTCCCGAAAGGGAAATAGAGGGCCAGTCGAGCACTTTGGGCCAAAAGAGAGGAAAAAATCCTGCGCAGATCCTGATCTGCGGATCTAGGAGAAGGGGGTCTACGTCAAGCAGCAAATTCCGGTTGTCAATATTCAACTTGCTAGTCAATATTCAGTTTGTTATATTCAGCTTGCTTGTCCCAAGTGACCTGATTTGAAAACAATTCTGATTCAACTACCTATATGTGACATGCTACAAGTAATAGGATTTGAAAACAATTTTGATTCAACTACCTATATGTGACCTGCTACAAGTAATAGGATTATTCTCTTGACAAGAATGCAAAAAAGTTCAATTGTTTCACCATGTTGCATAATTAAATATTCAAGCCAAGGCCTATACTGTGAGATAAGGAGAAATTAGTATTATACTATTACATTTTTTAAAATGAGAAGAGATATAATGAAGAGTGGAGTCTCCTTTAATTAATTGTTAGAGGTCAATTAGAGGTCAAGACAAGCAAATTTGAATGTAATGAGAAATTAGTGGTCAATTTATCAAGGGTTTTAGTTTAATCATCAAAGTAATGGTGAGTATTATATTATTACATTTTAAAAAAAGAGAAAATTAATGGTGAGTATTATATTATTACATTTTAAAAAAAGAGAAGAGATATAATGAAGAGTTATCCTTATGTGATGGAACGTGTTGCCTCCGCTACGTGATGGAGTTAAGGTTGCGGTACAACTCCTTTGATACTGCAACTCCTATAATAGTTTGTATAAGTGATTCTCATTGCCAACTATTATTATGTGTATTTTATGTATTGAATAAATGGTACTCCTACTACCAGGGATGGAAGAGATTTCCATATCACTATACAAACAGGTATGGAAGAGATTTCCATATCAAGATAATATGTACATGATGCTAAGGTTGGTTGTATCGATTTAAAGCATGAAGGCAGTGTTGCCAAGCTGTGTATGCTCGCCTTTGAAGATGGCTATAACCGGAATGTACGTGTAAGTGATGGCTGTGCCATGATATTACTTTTAGATTTTCAATGGTTTACAAAAGAGGCAAGTGACAAATTCAAGTCTTCTCTACTCTATCATTCTTCCGATCATCATTTTGGCGTTTTGATTTTATAAATAAAACATTAGGTCAGCCATGTTTACTAGCGGGCAAACAACAACTTCATTTCCAGTTGTAGACAGTGATTCAAAATAGTTAAAGAACTAATAGAGGGTAATTTGTCGTTTGGTCCATTACCCAACGTCAAAACATATATACCTGGTGCAAACTGGATTCTTTAGGTAATCCAACTGGATACATTGGGATATATATATGATTAAAAACTATGCAAAGGGATCATCAAACTGAAAGAAACTGTTTAGAGAAACTGTTTAATATTTTTAATTAAATTATCAAAATCGTAACATCAAACTCTTGAAAAAGGTGAGTGGATTTATTTTCAAATTTTACCTCCATAAAGTTTGTGTTAAAATTTAGTAAATGTTAACATATGGTTATGTGTTAAAATTTAGTAAATGTTAACATATGGTTATGTGTTGGTATCAGGTTGTGTTAAAATTTAGTAAATGTTATGTGTTGGTATAAGGTTGTGTTAGCTTAGTAAGTGTTGGTATATGCAACTTTGCTGGTTTTTCAAATGAATATGTAACTTTGCTTGTTTTTTTTCAAATGAAAGAAATGTGAAAGCATTATATTTTATATTTTATTTTTAGTGAATATTACATTTTTCAAATTTTACCTTCATAAATGTTTGTGTTAAAATTTAGTAAATGTTAACATATGGTTATATGTTGGTATAAGGTTGTGTTAAAATTTGGTAAATGTTATGTGTTGGTATAAGATTGTACTAAAATTTAGTAAATGTTAATAGATGGTTATGTGTTGGTATAAGGTTGTGTTAGTTTAGTACGTGTTGGTATATGCAACTTTGCTTGTTTTTCAAGAAATGTGAAAGCATTATATTTTATATTTTATCTTTAGTGAATATTACATTTATTTTGATTCAGGTTTAGCACTATTTTTCTTTGTCTGAAGGCATGAAGATTGAGATACTTGTAGTTTATATGTTTTCCTGTTGGTTTAATGTAGGTCATATATATCCAATCTTTTAAGTAGCATTGAATATTACAACAGGTGACATATAGGCCATTGGATCATAATTGTTTTCAGATTAGATGGCCCATACGCCACCTTCCACAACATTCAATGTTACAGAATTATTTTCAGATCAGATGGCCTATAAACTACTTTCCACAACATTCAATGTTGTGTAGTAGGTTGAATATTGACCACCATTTAATGTAGTTGTGGAATATTTAACACATTGTCTCTTTCTTACACTTCTACAAAATTGCATGCCTTGGACAATGGTGCACACCTTCGTTGCAGAAAAGAGATCTATCCGATAAAGAGTTGTTGAGGATTCGGTCCATGGTAATTGTTGGATACATGATAGTGTACTTATGAAAGTGGTCTAAAGAAATTGTTGATTGGAGACCTTATGAGAAATCGTGTGGAAATAACCCAACAATTCATAGTGAAGAGTTATTTGTAGCATTGTTGGGATAGTCTGGGAAAATTGCTCAATCAAAGAACTCACACAGACAACAGAGACATGAAGAACATCACACAATCAACTTGTTTATTGCATTACATGCATGGGTATTTATACAGTGGTGGGCTGAGCTCCACCGTTGATTAGTTTCAAGATCAATGGTTGGAGTTACTTCTTCCAGATGTTTTTGGTTCTTCCAGGAACCTACTTGAGTCAGTGCAGACAGTCGTGCATTTACTGCACGCTTATCTCTATCATCTACTTCTCTGGTTGTTTAATTAATTTCTAACACCCCCCCCCTTAATTAAACAACATTTAAAACACCTATCTTATCTCTACATATTACAAACTTAGCATTTCCAAGAGGCTTTGTAAATATATCTGCAGCATTATCATTTGTGTTGCAATACGTACATCAATTTCATTTGACTGTATTTTTTCTCTTACAAAATGATAGTGTGTCTCAATATGATTTGACCTAGAATGATACACTGGGTTGTTTGCCAATTTGATGGAACTTTGGTTGTCACATTGGATGATTGTTGGCACTTTTTTCTTTTCTCCAACATCTTCAAGCATCCTCCTTCGCCAAATTGCTTCACAGGTGGCAGTGCATAATGCTTTGCATGATTAAGGTCTTACCATTTTCTCTCCATACCTCACGACCTAAACAATAATGTAAATGTCCAAGATCCTTCATTTCAAACTGTTGTGACAACTTCCATTTGATCTCTTCAATCATCCCAGTAGCACTTCTTGTTATGATAAGATCATCCACATATAGAGAAATCAAAGCAATTTGACCATTTCTATCTTTCTTGATATACACATTTGGATCACTTTTACTTTTTATAAAGCCTTGTTGAAACAAAAATGTATCAATTTTCTCATACCAAGACCTAGGTGCCTATTTAAGTCCATATAAATATTTCTTCAACTTGCATACAAGATGTTATTTTCCTTTCTTTACAAACCCCTCTGGTTGAACAAGATAAACCTCTTCTTTTAATTCTCCATTCAAAAATGTTGACTTGACATCTAACTGATGCAACTTCCAATTATACTTGGTAGCCAATGCAATCATTAATCTAATAGTATTCATTTTTCTACAGGACAAAAAGTTTCTTCATAATCTATCCCTTACTTTTGTGAACAACCTTTGGTAACCAATCTAGCTTTGTATTTGTCTATACTTCCATCAACATTAAATTTATATTTGAATGCAATATACCAGATATAAAAAGTATGTAGAACAGAACTGAAATGCTAGAAATGGCAGAATAACAGTAATATAACCAGCATAATCTCCACAATAACACATAAATAATATAAGAACAACAACAGAAATAGCACTTTGATTCAAAAAGCAATGTTCACAGGCCTCTTCAAGGGGGGAACCTCTAGTCGAGCAGTGCTCTGTTACAATAATCTTCTAGCTAGGTTTTTCATACCCTTGGCCCTTATTTATACTAAATATGTCTATCAAGAGAAGCATCTAAAGGAAGATCCTTCTGGAAGCAGAAGCTTCTATTAGGTCTTCTTACATCCGCTTTATTCTATTTTATTGAAAGGCCTTATTAATATTGACCTTTATTACATCGAAATATATTGATCTACCTATGTGCGGGTTAGTATCCTAACATGTCCGCCCCCTTAAAAAAACCTTGTCCTCAAGGATTGAGATGTGGAAACTACTGCAGAATGGTAATTGGTTCCCAAGTGGCATCTTCTAGAGTCGTATCTTTCCACTGGACTAGCACTTCCGTGATGGTTCTCCAATGCAAGCGATGCTCACACTGGTCCAAAACTGCTTCTGGCTGTAGCCAAATGGATCCTTCTTCAACTAACTCTGGAAGGTTGGTTTGAATTTTGCACCTAGTTCCAATCACCTTCTTTAAGCATGAAACATGAAAAACAGGATGTAGCTTCGACTAACTGGGCAGAGCTAATTGATAAGTGACTTGCCCCACATGCTTGAGAAATGTATAAGGACCATAAAATTTGGGTGCTAGCTTCTAACAATGCTCAGCCTTGAGGGAAGTTTGCTTGTATGGTTGCAGTCGCAGAAACACCTGATCCCCTTCTACAAATTGATGTTCAAAGCAACCTTGATCTGCTTGTTGCTTCATGCGATTCTGTGCCATGACCAAGTTCTCTTTAAGGGTATGAAGAATATCCTCTCGAACTGTAAGTGTTTGGTCAACCGCCTGGACCTTCGAGGTACCTGCTAAGTATGAGAGAACTGAAGGTGGATTCTGTCCATTTACCGCTTCAAAAGGAGTCATGCATGTAGTTGTATGGTAGGAAGTGTTGTAACACCATTCAGCTACGGGTAACCATTGAGCCCACTAATGTTGCTTCTCAGAGGCAAAACACCTCAGATATGTTTCCAAATACTTGTTGACAACTTCTATTTGACCATCAATCTGAGGATGATATGCTGTGCTGAGATGCAATTGGGTGCCCTGTAGCTTAAACAGTTCTTGCCAAAAATTGCTTGTGAAAGTTGGGTCATGATCAGAAATAATAGAGTGCGGCATGCCATGAAGCTTGAAGACCTAGTCCATGAAAATTTGAGCCACCTTGGATGTAGTAAATGGGTGTTGAAGAGTGAAAAAATGAGCATACTTGGAAAGGAAATCCACAACCACCATTATGACTGATTTATTCCCTGATTTGGGTAAGCTGATAATAAAGTCCATAGAGATATCCTTCCAAATAGCAGGTGGAATTGGAAGCGGTTGTAGTGTGCTTGGAGATTTGACTGTTTCTCCCTTGTGGCATTGACACACCTCACATTCAGCGACAAAATTACGGATGTCCTGTTTCATACCATCCCAAAAAAAGGAACGTTTGACCCTGTCATAGGTTTTGGTGAACCCTGAGTGCCCTACTGTGGGTGTAGCATGAATCTCATAAAGTACCGTGGATTTAAGGTTTGATTGTTTACTTAAATACAAACGACCTTTGTATCAAAGCTCATCCTGGAGCCAAGAGTACCCTGGGGGAGCCGGAGCATTGGTCTGCAATTGTTGGATCAGATGTGAACTTTTGGGATCTTGTAGCCATTCTTGGCACACAGCTTGGAGCCAATTGGGTACAATGAAGGAAAGAGAAAAAAGGGATCCTTCTTCTTCATATTTTTGGAACAGTGCATCCGCCACTACATTGTCTTTTCCCTTCTTGTAAATGATCTCATAATCATATCCAAAGAGCTTAGTCACCCAATTTTGTTGCTCCAGGGAGGAAATGCATTGTTCCAAAAAGTACTTGAGGCTTTGATGGTCGGTCTTAATTTGGAAGCGTTGCCCCAAGAGATAAGGATGCCATAGATCAACAGCATGCAGAATAGCCAACATCTCCTTTTCATAAATGGGTTTTCCCAGATTCCTTTTAGACAGTTGCTTGCTGGTGAAGGCCAAAGGTCGACCCTCTTGCATAAGGACAACGTCGATTCCTTTCCCTGATGCATCACATTCCAACACAAAGGTTTTTGTGAAATCAGGAACAACCAGAACTGAAGTGGTGCACATGGACATCTTCAAGGTTTGAAAATCTTGAGCAACGACTGGAGTCCAAGTGAAAGAGTTCTTTTTTAGAAGAGCAGTGAGAGGTGATGCAATCTTTCCGTAGTTCTGAACAAACTTGCGATAATACCCTGTTAAGCCCATAAATCCACACAAGATTTTGAGAGTCTTTGGGTGCGGCCAGTCTTTCATAGCTTCAATCTTTTTTGGATCCACCCTGAGTCCATCCTTGCCAACCAGATGACCCAAGTATTCTACTTCTGAGGCACCAAAATCACATTTAGACTGTTTCAGGAAAAGTTGGTGCTGAGAGAGTAGATGGAGAACTTGATTCACATGAGTAAGATGGTCTGTCCAGGTTTTGCTATAGATGAGGATATCCTCAAAGAAAACTAAGACAAATGACAGAGAAAGGGATAGAAGACATGGTTCATGAGGCTTTGGAAGGTGGAGGGGGCATTACACAAGACAGAGGGCATGACCAAAAACTCATAGTGGCCCTCATGAGTTCAAAAGGCCATCTTGGGAATGTCTGCCTCTTTCATACATATCTAGTGATAGCCTAAATGAAGATCAAGTTTAGTAAAGAATTGGGCACCACTCAATTCATCTAGGAGGTCATCAATGATAGGAATGGGAAATTTGTCTTTAATGGTCAGTTTGTTGAGGGAACGAAAGTCAGGACACATTCTCCAAGACCCTTCTTTCTTCAGGACCATGACTGCAAGAGAAGAGTAAGGGCTCGTACTAGGGCGGATAATGCCTGCATTAAGGAGTTCCTAGGCCATTTTCTCAATTTCATTTTTTTGTGAAAAGGGGTGGCGATATGGACAGATATTGGGAGGAAGGCTTCCGGGTACAAGGGGAATGGAATGATCATGAACACCGCAGGAAGGAGGGAGTCCTTGGGGAGTGGAAAATACCATTTGATGTTTAGAAAGGAAGGCTTGGAGGTCTTGCAGCACTAGGGGTGTCTCTATTGCTTGTATGGCATGGAGTTGGGCAATGACACCAGAATGACCTTTCTTGAGCAGCTTTTCCATGCGATGGGAACTAATGACCTCGGGTGAACCAGCAGTGATGCCTTGGAATTTATATTGGTGGCCTTCCTGGTTGAATTGCATGGTTAATGCCTTAAAATCCATGAGAATGGGACCCAAAGTTCTTAGTCAATCTGCACCCAACACAATGTCACAACCACCCATGTCGATAGCAAACATATGGGATTTTAGGTGGTAGTCACCGATTTGGAGACGCACATTTTCACAGCGCCCTCCAAATCTCATGGAACCACCATTGACAATCATGATTTGGAAATTGTTGATAGCATGGAGGTAGTAATGAGTTTCTTGGGCAATGTGGCGATGAATAAAATTATGGGTTCTTCCACTATCAACCAGAATGATGACCTTCCGATGCTTGATGTAACTGATTAACTTGAGGGTTTGGGGAGCGGAGAAGCCAGTGAGAGAATTGAGGGAAATGGCGGGTTCGACTTCGGTAGGGTTTGAGGGAGGGGTTATGTCAGTTATTTTAGGTGACTCAAACACAAGGGTAGTTTCAACATCCTCTTCCGAAATATCCTCAGAGATGGCCATAGAGAGCTTTTGTTCCTTACACTTGTGGCCCGGGAAATATTTGTCATCACAATTATAACAAAGGCCTTTGAGTTGGCATTCAACGATTTCAGCCCTGATCAATTTTTGGATCTTTAATGGGGCGGAGGGAGTAGTGGGAGTCACAGGTTTAGGGCGAGGGATAAAGGAGGGTTTTTTGTTTTGAGAGGATAAAACCTGTTGTGATTCTTTAGCTCTTTTAGTAGCCTCCACCCAAGTCGAGGGTTGAGCCATGAGGGCATGGGCCTGAATCTCCTCCTTGAGGCCACTAATAAAACACTCTCGAAAGAAAGCATCAGTCATGCCCTCTGTTCGAAAATCCAGGCACTCAAAGGTAGCTATGAAGTATTCTATTGTTCCTGATTGTTTCAACTTTGTCAAATAGCCCAAATGGTTGGTGTCCATGTCAAAGCATTCATAAATCTCAGTCACAAATTGGGTCCAAGCAATATACCCTTGACGGGAAGTTTTTCTCCATTGCCACCATTGCCAACATTCTTGATCTAGATGGAGCACACCATATCGGAGTTTGGACAAGTCATCTGTAATGCCGTATAAAGATAAATAATGTTCCATTTGGGTTAACCAACCAGTGGGGTCCGAACCATCAAATTTGTTCACATCCACCCGCAGAAGGCGTATGTCACATTGAAAGTGATGGGACTGAAAGGCATGGGAATGGGAGGAATTTTCACCTTCAGTCTTTGGAGGTGCTTCAAAGAAATTTTCATTTGTAGGGATCTTCAGTTTGGTGCAGAGTGATGCAAAGACAGATTCAAGCTGGGTGGTCAGTTCTTGTTTTACTTCCTCCATTGAGGACTGGATGGTTGTATTTATGGTAGCATTGATGGACGAATCAATGGAGGCAACAGTAACATTGAGTTGTTTCACTTCTTTTTGGGTTTTGAGGAAACCAGATTGCAAGGTGTTGAAGCGAGCTTCCAAGTCTTGGCTACGAGTATGGGCCATGAGGATGGGTGAAAAGGGGCGGGCGGGGTCAAAAATTTTGCTAAAAAATGATATGGATGAATGTGATGAGGGAGAAGAGATGAATCCAATGGAATAGGTCTCAAATAATGGTGAAAAAATTTCCAGACTTTTTTTATTATTTTTTTTTTACACCTGCAGAGTTATACTCCAGTCTGAAGAATACTATACTGAGGAAATCACCAAATGATTAACTAGAAAGAAATGTGTATTTACTTGGCAACCCGAACATAGTTGCGCGGCAATAGATCTTGTCTGTTTTAATTTGTTTATGTTTCTGTCCCCAAGGGTTAGGTATTCAAGGGTTCTATAGACAAAGGTTTGCCCTGTGCTATAGCTCTCTGATATATGTGCGGGGTCCAACAGTAGTACTCCGCCCAATATCTCAGTGCACTAACTAAGGAGGATAGACCGTACCCTTAGCCATACTACCTGACTACCCAGGTACTAGACAGTATCTTCCCGAGTGCTGTTCTTGGTGACACTATAGAAATTCGATGACCGATAGGTTTATCTAAAGAGGGCTTCAGGAAATTTAGGCTGATCCATACACAAGTGTTGTCTGATGCGCTACCACTCGAAGGGGTACCAACAAGGGTTACAAGGGTGGCCAACAGATGTGCGCTTAAGAACCACTTGTATTTCCTGGATGTATGAATCCCTCAACCACGAGTTTATGCATGTAATGACAGATCTCTGTGGCTTAAATATGTCGAAATATGTCTCTACCCTAAAAACAAATTCCCACAATTTCTGCCAAGGAAAGTGCTCTGATACCACTTGCAATATACCAGATATAAAAAGTATGCAAAACAGAAATGAAATGCTAGAAATGGCAGAATAACAGTAATATAACCAGCATAATCTCCACAATAACACATAAATGATATAAGAACAACAACAGAAATATCACTTTGATTCAGAAAGCAATGTTCACAGGCCTCTTCGAGGGGGCAACCTCTAGTCAAGCAACGCTCTGTTACAATAATCTTCGAGCTAGGGTTTTCATACCCTCGACCCTTATTTATACTAAACATGTCTATCAAGAGAAACATCTAGAGGAAGATCCTTCTAGAAGCAGAAGCTTCTATTAGGTCTTCTTACATTTGCTTTATTCTATTTTATTGAAAGCCCTTATTAATATTGACCTTTATTACATCTGAATATATTGATCTACATATGTACGGGTTGGGACCCTAACATTGAACAACCATTTTGATCCTATGGGGTTTTTCTTCTTAGGCAATTCTGTCAATTCCCATGTTTCATTTTTAATTATAGAGTCATATTCTTCCTTCATGTTAATTGAAAGAAGCTTACTCTTCAAAAATAATACACGGTTTGTGTTTGTCGTCTCATACAAACCTTTAAGTGTCTCCCAAGTTTCATGGGATGTTTTGCATTCCCTAATGTGTGGGATGATATTTTCCTTGATGGACATCCTCAAGAGCACCTTTTCTTTAGTCTCTCATTGCTCCCAATTTTGAACTAAGGTTGTTGGGGCTACTGGTTTCGTTTCGTCTCCACATGCGATCAACCAAACATTGTATCCTTCCATCAACGTCTGCAGCTTAAACTTCCAATTGACATAATTTTCCCCATCTAACTTATTTGATTCATTTATATATGAATCTGCCATGATATTTGCCATTTTTTAAGCACTAAAATGGCTAGTAATAACTAATACACTAGAACCCCAATTTGTTTTTGTAATAATCAATGCTCCAAATTCTAGATAACCCAAATCACAAGATATAACATCACCTCTTTATAATATGAGATTTCTCATAAACCTTACAATGTGAGCTTTGTCATAATCTATACACCATGAAAAACATATAATCATATTACCAATAAACACCTTATCATCACCTTATCTAACACCACCATTTAACCTTAGTTCAAGTAATTTTATTTTTTTCACACCATGAGGCCTTTCCACATCATTATCTTTAAGTTATGATTTATGTTAATCTTTACAAAATACAAAAACCTCTTTCACCAAATCTTTCAACATTCAACGATTAAAAAACTTCTCTCATCAAATCGTCCAACATTCACCCATAAAAGGACAAAAAAAATCCCTTTTACTGAAATTTACCAGCCAAAGGAAAATATGTAAAAAATTCCCTTTTACTGAAATTTACCAACCAAAGGAAAATATGTATACCTTCATGGCCTCTTTCAAAAAAAAATTGAATGCCTCATCTCCAATAGCCCCCAAGAGTCCACGACTCACCCTCACAGCAACAAATAATCTCCTCCACACAGATTGAGGACCCTCTCAAGCAGCCTTTGAACCTCCTTCATGTTCACAACAGACAGGGAGCAACAATTAATCTCCACACAGGTTGACAGCGAACCTCCTTCACGTTTATAGCAGACAACAGACAACATACAAGGAGCAGAAAATAATCTCCTACACACAAAGACTCAGTTTCACAGCTATCATAGTAGTCACAAATCACATACCAAATCAGAAAAACTAATAACTCTCTTACAAATCAACAGTGACAGGTCCCTTTCACAATCAACACACCTCACAGTGCTCACAACTCTTAGGCCTCACTATTTTCATAGCACTCACGCCCTCTCCGACTCACACGGCCCTCAGGGCTCTCTCGGCTCTGATACCAAATCAGACAACTCACACAGACAACAGAGACACAAATAACATCACACAATCAACTTGTCTATTGCATTACACGCATGGGTATTTATACAGTGGTGGGATGAGCTCCATCATTGATTAGTTTCAAGATCAATGGCTGGAGTTACTTCTTCTAGACATTTTTGGTTCATCCAGGAACTTACTCGAGTCGGTGTAGTCAGTCATGCATTTACTGCACGCTTATCTCTATCACCTACTTCTATGGTTGTTAATTAATTTCTAACATGCTCCTCTCCCTTTGCATCAAGGTGAATAGCAGTTACATTTCCACAAAACGGGAAAATAAATAAAAGACAATTACAGTCACAATGGGTATGTGCTCCCTTGTGGCGTTATCAATCTCCTTGTTTCTCATGCTTCTTTCTACAATCTCCTTCTCCAAACTCTTGCGAATGTTTTTCATCACTAGCCCAATGATCATTAAGGAATGGTAGTTCTCATCACAGGAGTGTCTTTGGGCATATAGGCCAGGTGACATCCATATTATATATGGGTGTAGGCCGGTTCAAAAGTATCTGGGTTTTTTTAATGAATTTTTTATAAGTACATTGATCTTTGAAGTTTTTTGGGGAGTGTAACAAGGAACTTATAACTACATTGATCTCTAAGAGTTTTTTTGGGGGAGTGTAATAAAGAAACAAATTAGTTTATAGTGAAGTGGTTGTATATTGATAGTGCATGGCATGGGAGTATGCAAGGAGAGGTGAAAATCTGGTCGTGGTGGCAAGGAAACGACATTGGTTGGAGGAAGTAGCCAAGGAATACAAGGCTTATGGTGCACAAAATGTTGTTGTTTTCCTCATTGATTTAACCAAACCCCAAGATTGCAAGAGGATTGTGGAATTCACAGTTTCCACCTTTGGATGATGTATGGATTTCTTTTCTTTTCTCTCTGTTTATCAAATTGGTAGTGTCCTGACTCGTTTAATATTTACCCAACATGGTTCCTAAGAATGAAATAAGAATTATAAAATGTAAATGGAATAGGAATATAATAATAATACCCTCGGTGCGTCTACATCCCAATAGATATTTCACCATTATTGATGTTCCACCATTGTTTTATATAGGGGGGCCTCACAATGCCCATACAGAGGTGTTGGCCTGGAAACATCCATACATAGGTGTTGTACCACATTTCCATCTTGACTTGATCACATCCCCAATGCATAAATCTTCGTTATTTCAAGGCAAGAAGAAGTTGCACACGTCTATCTTAAAGGTATGTTGCTCTCCACTTGCAAACACATTCAATATAGGGAACCATGGATTTATGAAGATATTCTTAGCTAAATGGGAGTTCTTATAGATTTTTGTTTTACTTTACCTCACTATAAATCCCAGGAAATTATCATAAGTCGGGATGTTGAGCATAAGTATGGATGATGAACATGCCTGGGAAATTATCATAAGTCAGGTTGTTGAGCATAAGTTTGGATGATGAGCATGCCTAAGTTGGGTACTCAAAAAACCCACGACAATAAGTCTAGATGTTGAGTCGAATGCTATGTAATTAACGTGGGCATGAAGGAGGCTATAAAACTTGCTTGGGCTTGGGCCCCGGGGAGGAGAGGCAACTATGAGCCTAAGGAGTGAATAGGAAGGACTGACCTATTTATTGAAAAGGAGATGTAGCTTTGAGCCGAAGGAGTGGCAGCCGAAAAAATCAAGGGCACGGTTTGCATGGCAGTGCAGGTGGCAGTTGAAAAAATCAAGGGCATCGTTTGCATAGCAAGTGACAACTGAAAAAATCAAGGGCACCATTTGCATGGAGGTGTAGGTGACAATTGAAGAGAAAGTGGAATTTGGAATATGCATGGAACCAACAAACATCAACAAACATTCAATGTTAGGAAGTAATATTAGACTTGGTTCTAACATTACTTAAATCAAAGAAAATACTAATTTAAAGATATGATTTTGGTGTACAATGTGGAGCTATGCTTCGGGAAGAAACCAAATAAAAATTCAAATTTAAAACTTTATTTGAAAAATAAAATAAATGTAATTAGTAAAAATGTATGAATTTGATAAGACCTTGTCTTACCTGCACCTACAAAACTAATAGAGAAAAGACTAACTAATTACTATAGTCCCAAGACACGGACTAATAATACATTTGACTTGATCAATTGTAAGTCCGTGAAAAGTTTTGCTTTCTCGTTATCTTACCTTCATCATCCGAAGTAGAATGTCTCACACTATACCTATACAAGTGATTGGGTTAGATTTCATCATGATTAAAAATCGATCTATTTTACAATGGAAGTTCCTATAATGAATGCATACGAGATGTACAAATAGTATCGTGGTTTTATTCTTTTAATGCTTTTAACATGAGATCTAAAATATATGTCGTTGCAAATAAAAGCTTGAGAATTTGGAGCATACCTCGCAACATTTGGATGCTTTGAGAAGTTTTAAATTCATTTTTTTTTGTGTGTTTGAACTTGATGTACGCTGGTATGATTATATATATATAGAGATTTTTTTTATTTTTTTTTATTTTTTTAGAGTAAATTTTGTATCCATTTTGTGCTTATTTTGTTAATTTGTTTTTTTTTATGTCTTTAAATTAATCCATTTAAAGAAATTAGGGTTGGAATCTAATTTGGACTATGAGATTATGATTTTTTATTAGGATTATTATAATGGGGTTTTAAAATTGTGAAAAATAAAGTCAATATATTATAGGTATTGAGTATTGAGGAGATGCAGGGTATAGGGGTTTATAAGTATTGGGTGGTATAAAAAGGGTTAAAAATAGTTTTTTTTTAATTGGAAATATGTATTGGGAGGGGTGTTCAAAAAAAAAATTTGAGTTATTTATCAATATCTAGTGAAATTAGGGGTATTCTTAGAGGTTGATAGATATTGGTGGTATAAAAAGTGGTATTAGGTAAAAATATGGGACATTTAATAAATAGAGGGTTTTGTTTTATTAGAAAGATGTATTGGAAGGGGGGTTCAACAAAAAGATTTTGAGAGGTATTTATTGATATCTACTGAAATTAAAGGTATTCCTTAATATACCACTACCACATGTGCCATGTCATAGGTTCACTAAGTGGAGATCTTATGCATATTACTATGATTGTCCATTTTCTAGATAAATTTTAAATTTTTTCTACCATTTGCATAACAATGAAAAAGTTTAGAACTTTCATCTCCTACTTGTAGCCATATGGCCCTACTCTTGAGCCTCCATTCCTTCTCTTTCTATAGTAAGATATTTGTCTTTTTTTCTTTGAGTTCCTTTACTTCCAACTTCTGAGTTGAGCCACAATGTCTAGAATCCAACTACTTCACTATTATAGAGTTTCTCCAAACCTACTTCCACTTCTTTTAGATTTCTCTCATCTTTTTGTTTTTTTTTCCTTATACAATTGAGTTGCTACCTTCTTTGCTTCATTTAGTTTCTATTGAAATGTAAGGGAGGAAGATTCTCTTAGGAAAACATTATAATGTTTCCAAAATTCCTTAATTCTTTTTACAAAATCTTCCTCCTTTAACCATTATGATTTCGACTTGAATGGGATGAGAGTTTTTTCCTAGCCCGGGGCCACTTCTCACACAATATGGTTATTGTTTGAGTCCCCTCCCAAGGGTACCCACTATCTTATACAAATAACTTCATCTAGGAATCCTTTAGATATTATAAAGTAGTCAAGCCTCTTGGCTATTCTATCTACCCTTATTCTCTTTTTTCTCCAGGTTGGAGTTATTTTTGTTGGTTCGATATCCATCTAGGTCACAACTTCTCACTTTATTATAAAATAACACTAGCACACCGACATTAGTAAAAGTTGTTAATATACATTGATAAACACCATTTTTAACCTTTCCAAATTAATGACCAATAGTTGTGCTAGTATTTATTAAATGTCATAAATATAATCTCGTAATGCAACTTTGCATTTAAGAAGATTACTTAATTCTAAATTAATCAACTCAACAAAAATTACATTTAAGAAAGTTGAGCTTAATTCTAAATTAATCAACTCAACAAAAATTACATTAAATATTGAAATGAACTAAACTATGAAATTTTTAATGACTAAACATAGTATCACATTTTTTATTAAAAAACAAAAGAAAAAAATTAAAATATGGAATTCACATTTCTGACAACATAGTGTGCATGTGGGCCACACACCTTAGGAAATTTGGGCATATTCAATCCCTTTTCCATCTCCCCTTCTCTTATTTTTCTTTTGGGCATACTCAATAATTGTCCTTATCACCTTCCATTCCCAAAATTACTTTGGGATTTTGTGAACTTCATCACAAAAAGCCTCTTCACATTATTCCCTACTATGACTCCCGACATCTATAAGAAGCATGTAGTCACCCCCAATTCGTAAACTGTGTTCCCACATTCCACTCCATTCTCCTATATTCTCTTAGAGGGACAACAATTAATTATTATAATCATGAATACTCTCATTGCATGCATTGCTCTAAATGTACTGTTTATTATATGCTCCATTAATAACTTTGTGCATGGGAAATTGAGTTCAACATTTTGTGACAAATCAAGTCCGAGAGCGTTGTGGATAGTAAAAGATGCAATGAAGGATAGGAGAAAAGGATGGGGCACCAAGGAGAAAAGGATGGGGGCGCCTTTTCTCCACCTTCACTTCCACAAATGCTTCATTAATGTAAGAATGAAAAACAAGATTTTTATTGATCATCTTACCATAATGGAATCTGTCACCACTTATACTAAATCAAATCATCTTTTGCTTTAGTACTCGTTATGTTGATTTTTTTATCCTTATCGCAGGGGTATTTGTTGGACTACATCATTTTGTGTTTTATCATATCCATATTTTCCATCCATAATAGAAATGAGAGGATAGTAGAAACCCAAAATCTAAATCATAACCTACCTATTAGGGTTTGCAAATTTTGAGAAAACTTTTGTGCATTTTTCTATATAAAATCGTTTATTGGTAAAATATAATTTTCTTATTAGTTAATCATTTATTGGTAAAACTTAATCTCCTCATTATCTATTTTTAGAGAGATTGAGAAGTAGAATCGGGAACGCTTACGCCCATTTTCCTCCTTGGCATTCTTGGGTATGACGTAAGTATGGAAGTGGATACATTATTAAAATGTTTGCATGAGGAATGGAAATCAACCAAATCTTGTGACCCTAGCATGAAATCTATTTGACTATGAAGCTAGGCCACCAACAATATGGCCAAATATATATAGGTATCACAAAGTTAATTTTTGAAAAAAAATTGTTCATGAAAAAATATAAAAACGAATATGATCGATCATGATGAAAAACAATTGCAAACACTAAATCCAAGAACTGGCGAAGAAACATAAATCTAATCATAGGTTCAACTTCACTACTTGTTGTTTGATTTCTTCCCTTAGTCCTTTATGGACACAAAAGTCCCATTGACAACCATAGGACTAGAATCATGTGGCCTTGTAGTCTCTTCTTTGATTGATACACTACCTCCATTGCCAGTACGAAGAGCCAAGCCAACATTTGGAAAATCCAAAAATCACAAGCATTTAATGGATAGGTTTTGATCTAAGCCAATGTTTGGAAGATCCAAAACATTTAATGGTTAGGTTCCCAAGCATTAGATGGTAAGGATTTCATTGCACCTTGTATTCCACCATCCATTGTGTTTTACTACATTTGGTATCCACCATTACCACGCCAGTCATGGCATGCTTCACATCTACGAAATCATGGCCAAATGAAATGCCTGCCCCAATATGACACATGTTATCTATAGCTTAGTTGTGTGGGAGATATAGCCAAACGTGGAAAAAATGGAAATGATATGTTGTAAAAGGTTAATAGTAAAAATTTAATATTGAAGAAGTAAATGTTTAAAGTAAAGTAAGCATGTTTACATTTTTAAATATGATTTGTGGTAATTGAAAATCCAGTATAGTAATTTATTAATCCTATTAAGTAAAATTGAAACAATAAACAAGTTAAGTGATGATAAACGTAATCATTTATAAATGCAAGGAAGTTAATATTGACAATCTCATCCATTGATTTAGAGACAATGACTAGAATATGCCATCATCTTTATTCTTAGGTGTAACATCAGGTTGTTAATAAAAAAAGTGATTAATCCATCGATTTTCAATAGGGGGGACAACTATCAGTTTAGTAAGAGACAATCCATGTGGGTATCAAGTCCGCAAATCTTTGAAGATCCTAATGTAAAGTTTAGGTCTCCCCTTATCACCACAAGGTTTCTCTCATACACTTCATTTCAAAAAAATTGTCCTAGTATTCCACTCCATCTAAGTAAAGGGCATAAACATTTAGGATAGATATTTATTTCCCCATATTCCATGAAAATATGTCTACCCCTAGCCCCATTGGAAAGGCCCAAGAGTTATATCAATGTAACTAAACTCCCACCCAATCATAAATTTTGAGAATTCTTGAATAATGTAAAAATTGCTTTAAGAGTCCCAATTATAGATAGTTGTTTCTCACATCATACCTATATCTAACCTCTAAATATGCTTGTTTCTATGGCATGGACATATAATATTTTCTTTCTCTTTGGTTTGGCTTGCAAGTTTTCTTATCAAGGAACCCTAACCCCCCTAACACTTTCCTTGGGAAATTAAGGAATCCTTCATTTATGGGTCAAAGGTTATATTTGGAGGATTATAGATGAAAATAATCCTAGGATTTTTTCCCTACAATAGAATCCAAGTTAGGGTTTTCATAAGTCTGCACCTAGGCTTCTTCTTCTACTCGAGCCTTATCTATCACTGGTAGAGGGATTAGGGTTGGGAACACAAGATTTTTTATTCCTAAAAGGATCGGTAGAAATTCATTGATGGACTCGAAACCGTTTTCATCTACCTTTAAGCCCCAAGTGCTAAAAACTATTTTTTTTGAAGATTTCCTTTTATAAGAAAAATGTAACCAAGAGGAAATACCCATGAGAGGCTTTTGGTCATTGTTATTATTGAAAAAATATAGAATCCATTCCTTTTGAATCCCCAACATTGAGGGATTCTCAACTAATATTATTGGCATGTTCAAGGTACCTTTCATTTGCCTCTTTTCCTTAATAACTTATGTCCTTCTAATTGTTTGACGGGATTCTATCAATTCCAATCCCATAACTTGTGGATGCTTCTATTGAGCCCACACCTTTGTCTGATTTGGGTAATTGCAATCCACTGCAATGTTCCCATAGCTATGGCATCACTCACATATAAAGGGTATTCCTTCACAACTAAGATTTAGCTAAAAATAGTCTTCACCTTTCCTAATAACTAGCTCTTTTTCCAATCCTTTACTAGTTTCAAGACCTACTAGTGTTCTTTCCATCCTAAAGTAATTGATGTCTTGGAAAGATAAATTATCTTTATAAAATTTCACGAGGGAGTTCTATATTTCTTTGAAAACATCATCTGACCATAATACTAGTGGTAGTCATGGTATTCAGACCCATACTGGAAAAATGTCCTCTCAGGCCATTCTAACATCAAGGTCGACATCCCACTTCTTTAGGAAAAGGTTTTGGGAGCCCCACTTCCATATTCTCTATAGAACCTTGTTTACATCTTCCATTATCTTAAAAACCCATACTAATCACACGTTATCTAGGGTCATTATATGAGATGCATATCATACCATAGGTTTGAAGTTTAATCTTTCCCAATCCTTTAAACATACACGAGACATTTTTTTAATAGGAAACATTCTTACAAGTACTTTCTCTTACAATTCCAAAACATTATTTAATCTATTTTTTTAACCCAAATCTGGACTTACCAACATTGGAGTTTTTCTTATGCATTTCCTTCTTTTAGGTTTTTTCTCTCCTTCTCGCAAGTGTTTCCCATGGATCCCTACTTCTACTGTGGATGAGACACTCATTAGGTTAAATTATAGGTTCTTATCAATAACACATGTCTCATGTCATTTGTACAAATCCCCGAACAATTGTAGAGATGAAATTCAATATCCCCATTGTATGTATGTGGTGCGATAAACGCACTCTCTCCATCACAACTTCACTTAATGATTACATAACTATCAAGGATAGAGAAGGCATTTCTCATCCATATCATTCCCTTCATATGACATGGAGGGGATATAAAGTATGCCATTAAGGCCCTTGGGGTACATTCCATCTCTTTATTTTTCTATGTAGCCTCCAATCACAAATCCCCTCGAATTCCACTGATGGAAAATCCCCATGCCAACTTGCCTAAAATTTCCAAAACCTCCTCATCCAACCATATCCTCCTTAGCTCAGTTAGAATGACAAGCTGACCAAGTATCGGGGTATCCCAAATCGATAGTCCCTCTATCAGATTGGATATGTAATTATTTGCTCCTTCATCTTCCATCATCACCAAACAATCCATGTTAGTTCATTCATGTCCTTATCACCATGTTCCAAAGACTTTAGAACAACTACTTACCTAATTATATTGACAATATTATAATGAATTTCATTTAAATTTAACAAAATTTTATTCTAATTCATTTAATAATTATATAAAATTTATAATATTATGATATAATACTTGTTACACATCAAAATGTCACATTTAAGTTTCTCACCCTAAGTGTCGCAAATGTCTCAAAGTGACATATGCACCTTGCTAAGTGTTGCTTGCACTATCACAAGTGTCGTATACACCTTACCTAGTGTCACATTCACTTTGTTGAGTGTCACAACCCCTTGACACCATGAGAACATTTGTCACAATCCCTAGTTAGTGTGGATGAGAAATATATCATAATAAGGTCAAAATACTATGTGCACATGAATTATTCATTATTATTCATAAAAAGGAAATTAATTTAGTGTGAGAACCCACCTCACATTTAGTTTCCTAATCTCAAGGAGAAGTTGAGAATCTCGTGGATGGTTGAGATATTTTCTCAAACCAAAATCCTAATTTGGTGGATCTTGAGAGATATTTCCTCCTTAAAATCCTTGAGGTATATTTTCTCCCTAAAATCCTTGAGAGATATTTTCTCTCTAAAATCCTTGAGAGATATTTTCTCCCTAAAAATATTGGAGATCCCAATTTAGTGGATCTAGTAAGTGATATTTTCCATGGTGGTTAAGCCTCCAAATACTATATAATGAGGGATTTACATGGTAAAGAGGGGGGAAGATTTGAGGTATAAAACCTTTGATCCTGGGAAAAGATTTCAACATTTTGACTTTTTATTGCTTAACCATTTTCTTATGCATTCTCATCAGTTGCTAGCATTGCAAATTTTTCCTTTGCAATTTGACACATGTAACCTAATAGGAAACATTCCCCTGAGTGTCCATATCTTGCACATGCTTCCTTTCATTGAGCATAGGTATGTTCCTTGTGCTTGGAACTAGTTTTCTTTCCCAAACACTCATTTCCTCCATGTATTATAACATGGTTTTATTCCTTTTTCAGGATTTCCAATAAGAAAAGGACAAAAAAATCAAATAATGACAAAGGAGCTTGGGATTGAGTATTGTTTACCATTATTGGCAGCAGTTGAGTCACCTATGAACAAAGAACAAAATCTTGGGTCTAGTCTCAACAATCTGGATTAGTACAATTTTAGGAAACTAAACCATTTACATAAAGCTTTTACTCCTCCAACTTGTTATTATTCCAGACACTATGGAGATTCTGTTGTTTCCCCTTGCATCACAGAATTATGTCAATGTTCATTTTTAGTTCATTCTTCACAAGTCACGTATTGTTTCGTGTTCTTGTTCATAGGAAGTTTTAGCCTGTGTCGATCATTCCACAAAATTCTTGGCTTTGCAAGTCAAACTTCCCATGTGTCAAGTACATATCAGAATAAAGATTATATTTTTCCTATACTCATGTTGGTATGGAGGTTCCGCATTGACTTCCTACCGACATGTTACGATCTTATCTATTATGAAAAATTCCTTAGAGAGTTTGACCTAGTGGTGCACCCTAGCCCTATTTACATCATTTATAGGTGACCTTGTCCTCAGCAGATGGCATGTTGAAGTTTGAGTAGATTCAAAAGATATTGTTATTGTATTTGACCAAGAAAAAACCATAAATATTATTATTATATTATATTTGTTAATACGGACCTATTATGCCTTTGTAAAATTCAACCCTATTGTGCCTTGACAAGTAAAATGTAAAATAAAAGGGTAAAGTGAGAGGTTGTCCTAGACCTAATTTTAGGCTGGCTAAAATACTATCTTTAAGGGAGGCTAACACCTCATTTGAACACACATACACACAATCTCTCAAGTCAAGAAGAGAAGTGTGCAAGTCTCAGAGGGACATGCTACTGCATCTAGAAGGTGATGTTGTGGAAGATCTTGGTTTATCTCTTGGGTATATCTTGGTCATGTGGTGCACAACTCTTCCCTATTTAAGGGTTTGAGAAGGATCTTCTGCTTTGTTAGTTCTTTCTGGAGAGAGAGGAATTGTTCTTATTTGTTGAATCTATATTGAGGAATTTTGTTGGGTTTTTCCCCTAGAGGGTTTTCCCAGGGTAAATCTTGCGTATGTTTTAGATTTTATTCTTTCAGTGATCCTTAATATGTAGTTATTGTGATAATTGTTTAAAAGTAAAAGAACACTAATATAATTAACTGATTAAGATGAAATTTCAACATGGTATCATAGCATAACTGGAAGAAGGAATTTTCATAGCACAGAAGAGCTCGCTAAGCCAAAAAAGGGCATACGAAGACTCTCCTAACCCTAGCGCACCTTTTCCTGGGAACAAGTTTTCATTTTTGATCAAGTTATGCTATGGATGTTATTCTTTCAGTGATCCTTAATATGTAGTTATTGTGATAATTGTTTAAAAGTAAAAGAACAATAATCTAATTAACTACTTAAGATGAAATTTCAACATGGTATCATAGCAGGCCTGAAAGAAGGATTTTTCATAGCACAGAAGAGCTTGCTAAGCAAAAAAAGGGCATATGAAGAGTCTCATAATCCTAGCACACCTTTTCCATGGATTTTTTTGTTAGTTTTGGTCAAGTTATGTTGTGGATGTTATTCTTTCAGTGATCCTTAATATGTAATTATTGTGCTAATTGTTTAAAAGTAAAAGAACATTAATCTAATTAACTGCTTAAGATGAAATTTCAACATGGTATCATAGCAGGCCTGAAAGAAGGAATTTTCATAGCACAAAATAGCTCGCTAAGCAAAAAAAGGGCATATAAAGTCTCTCCTAACCATAGCGCACCTTTTCCCTGGAACAATTTTTCAGTTTTGGTCAATGTTTTATGCATTTATGTACAATATAAGTCAATGTACATTCATCACATTCATCCTTTTTTTTAATTCTTTTAGTGACGTAAAGGGTCACACTAGCTCCATGTTGGAGATACTTATGTGAGGAACTTGAATTCACATGTCAAACGATATACATTGTACCTTGTTTGAATCTTGTGTTCCAAGTATGCATAGAATTCTTAACAATAATTACCTTTTAGTAGAGGAAGAATCGCCAAAGTAGAGAACAATTTCTCTAGTTTGAACCCTAAAACAAAAAATATAACAACTAATCATATCTCATAGAGAACTATAAGCGTCCATATGCATCACAGTATAGTTATTAAAGTGATGTCTTAGCTCTCATCTTCAATGGTGTCCCCTACTTTCCACCATCTTCCACTTGGTAAAAATGATAGAATTGTTGTAAATTCCCTACTTAATTGTTAGAAAACCCACTCATAAAGTATTCTTGAAGAGCTCCATTTCCTTTGTTGGATTCGAGAGATGTGATTTCACCATTCATTCCTACTCCACCATAAGCCTAGGTAATGCCAAAATTACGGTTATTCAAAACAATATACTGTTTGTGGAAGGAGGAGCTATAATGATCGAGTAAATTGTTTGGCAATGGAAGCCTTGCATTGGGATATATTAATAATGATAAGAACATGGATTGGCATTGGATTACGTAGCAGAGCTTCAATTGTAAATTTCACCATGGAAATAATGAGCCAAACTATTTTGATATCAGCTGGATGCACTTGTGCTGATTTTTCTCAATCTTATGCAACCAGGCTTGGAAACCCACAGAGATTAAAATGAGCTAGTCCACGGTATTGTGATTGAGGAAATTGACACTGAGGAGGGTTTCCCTTGTAATAAGCTTAGGGTTTATACAAAATATGATAGCGGCAATTAGCAATTTTTAATAGTAGAATATTGGAAGGTCATGTGCTCGAGACAAAGACATTTCATAGATGGTTAGAGCTTACGTTTCCACATGAAATTCCACTCGTTTAGGTGGATAGAGGGACAAATATCATATTTGACACCAAAGTGTGTGCCCAAAATAGACTGACATGTAGAAATACATAAGGAAGAGAAATGTTCTTGCAAGTGAATGAAAAAACCCATGGGAATTAATGAGGTAGAAGTGTTTCTATACAAGGAAGAATCAACTATGGACAATCACCACTGGTTAATTCATCCCTAAGAACTATACTTTCTCTGATACCACTGTTAGAATGCACATGAATGTAGATCTGCATGGAATACATTTTATTAATATGATACACATATAAATACATGATCTTGACCTTTGGATTTGTAACATACCCAACCACACCTGTCCATGCACTCTAACTCAAGAACTATGTTCGAAACTGGATTTCAAATTATGATGCCCTTTAATTATTAAAGAATCATGAAAGAAACATGATATCAATGTATGCAATAATAAGGATTCATGCTACAGTGTAAAGAATGTTTAAACATGCCATGCATATAAATAACAAGAAAGCATACATGATATAACATACAAATGTCAGAGACAATAATTCATACAATACGAAAATAAATATACATTAGAGAAACACATGACAGAGATCATTTATCTTAAGAAAAATGGTTCACCAACTAGATGCAGACCAAGGACGTTCCACCTAGCCATAGACATTGTTGATCTAATTCTCAACAGTAATGTCACTCCCGATCCAGAGATATGAATACACAAGGACAGTTCTAGGGTGTCACTCAGCTTCCCAAACTAGTCAACACTCAATCTCTCACATGCGTCTCAACACACACACCAATCCAAGTACACCAACTCTCTTCTATCCATCCTACACTACCTAAGAGAATGGACCCTCTTCTTTTCCATGCAGTCCCTCAGGTCTTCTACCTCCTTCCAGGGCTTCAATGCATCTGATCAAGAATATCCATGATGGGACTCTCAGGATTCACAACTGTGAGAACATCTTAACAGATGCCAATGCACCTCAGATATGCAGGAATTAGTTCATGGTTGGAATGCACTACTTGATCCATATTTATTTGCGGAACAAAATGAAACTACAGATTTATAATACTAACAAAGAGACATAGTGAAAAATAACAAAGATATAGTAAAACTTGACTTCTATCAAATAAGAAATATGTTGAAAACTGTAAAATGTAGACTGAAAACAAGCTTGTTAGATTAGTGGTAGCTTATCTTTGAGAAGAAATGTGATGGATACATTCATTCACAAGAAGATGAGTAAAATGAGGCTATGAAGTCCTTTTTACAATCAACATGAATTTCAAAACCCTGGACATCCAAAAACCTAACCCTAGGAGATGAAGCACCAAAAGTCATGTGGGCCCTGTTGGGGTAAGTTAGTACATCAACTTCTTAGCGTCGCAACTTTTGCATACAATCTTCGTTTAGGGCGCACGATATCTCGTTGGAAAGGTATTGAAAATGAGATTCGTTTTGGGGGCTTAATCAGAGCCTTTAATTTTCATAGGGGTTCCCGATCGTGAAAAAATGTCATTTAGGCCCTCAAAATGGCCTCGAATGTTTGGGACTTGAAAAACTGCTAAAAATAGTAAGTTTCCAAAAAGTCATTTTAAGATAGTTGGAAAAGGTGGGTGGACACTGAGATCCTCCTAGATCAATCCCCCCCCTTAGGAAGCAATGGTCTCCATTGCGTTGAGTTCTCCCATCAGATGAGGAAATTTCTACTAAATTTGGCCTCGAGTGAGCCACTTACCTTGGTGCAGGAGTTGCCCTGCTTTCAAAACCCGATAAAGTTGGATTCTCTGTTGGAGAGTACCTTTGACTTGTGTTTCCATGATATGATCAATGGATTCATGTTCCATGTAGTCAGGGTTTATCTCTGTTGGTATCAACTGTTCTGCTATCTCTGAGGTGTCCAATAATGGTGGAAAATAAGGCTGAAGGAGGCCCACATTGAACATTGGGTGCAAGCCAAGGAAGGGGGGAAGGTTGAGCTAAAAGGAATTGTCCCCATAAGCTTGGTGATGGTTTAAGGTCCATAATAGAGTGGACGAAGCTTTCGATGAGGTCTAGTAAGACGTTCCTTTTGCAAGTGCAACCAAACTTTGTCTCCCACCTAAAACTAGTTTGGCACCCAGTGTTGATCATTGCAATGCTTGTATTTAGCATCGGAATTTTGTAATATATCTTGAACCTATTAGCGAATGTGTTGGATCCTCTCAATGAACCAGGTGTCTTTGTCATATTCATTTGGAGCATGCGACGAGTATGCCTGGGTGGATTCACGGGGTAGTGCAACATCCATGGGACCCAATGGTTGAAATCCCAACCCCACTTGAAAGGGGTTGTGGTTGGTTGAGCTATGTATGGCTTTATTGTAGCTGTGTTGAACATAGGGAGGAATCTCATCCCAGGTGTGGGGTTTCTTGGAATTGTACATGTGCAATATGTGCACAATCATCTGGTTGACAACCTCAGTTTGGCCATCCATATGGGGGTGGAAGGAAGTGGGCTTGGTGAGCTTGGTGTCCAATAGTGACCAAAGGCTCGACCAGAATGTGTTGAGGAACCAACTGTACCGATTTGAGATAATGGTTTGTGGGATCCCAAAGTGTACCCACACTCATTCAAAGAAGAGCTTGGTAGTGGCTTGTGTTGTGATACTCTTCTTGCAAGCGCCCAGAATCGCCATCTTGGAAAAGTGATCAACAACCACAAAACCACAATCATTTCCCTGCTTGGTGGATGGAACAACTGACATGTAGTCCATTGATATGGATTCCTAGGGCCTGTTGGTTTGGAAATAACATAGGAAGTGAAGGACTGGATATACTTGTTGACATCCTATTGAATTTTTGACCAGTAGAAATGTTGTTGCAACACTGCCACTATCTTTTCCACGCTGAAGTGTCCTGCCACATGACTGTAATGGGGTTTCCAAATCATCTTCGCTTGATTTCTTTATGGAATGTAGAGATGGCCCATATGGCACAAAAACTCATCCTGAAGATGGAAATTAGTGACAGTTGTGTTTTCTCCCAACATCTAGTAGGTGTTGGCGAATCAGGATCTATCTCATAGAGGTGGGGCCATTCAGAGGTCTCGTGGTAGCAAGAGTTTAGCACATTGGTGAGTGTCGCGACTAGAGTTAGGCTAAAGAAATCAACGACTCGGTTGGTGATTCCTATTTTATAATTAATGTTGAGGTGGAATTGTTGCAAATATGTGGACCACTTTTGATGGTGGTCATTTTACAATTTGCCTCATGTATTCATGAACTTCAGTGGCTTATGGTCAGTGTGGATGAATGTCTCCTTCCCAAGAATGTAATGCCTCCATTAGAGGTAGGATTGCACAATCATGTACATTTATTTATCGTAAGTAGGGTACTTACAGACGACATCTGATAATGTCTCACTATGATAGGCCACACGGTAGCTGTGTTGAGTGAGGACTGCGCCCACAACATAGTTTAAAGCATCTTTCTTGATCTCAAAGGGTTATTGCATGTTAGGTAATGAAATCACTTGGGTTGAGAACAAGCGTTTCTTCAAATCATCGAACAATTTCTGTTGGGACAGGCCCCACACAAATTTTTCCTTACCACCACCCCTGGTTGTTTAGCTAAGGGCCCATGCAATATGGGAGAATCCCAACACGAACCTGCGATAGAAATTGGCACGGCTTAAGAAGCTTCGAATATCAATGAGCATGTTTGGGGATGGTCAGTCACAGATGACTTGGATCTTGGATGGATCAACATGCACACCATGCACATCAACAATGTA
This sequence comes from Picea engelmannii, assembly GCA_009831015.1. Lineage (NCBI taxonomy): Eukaryota > Viridiplantae > Streptophyta > Pinopsida > Pinales > Pinaceae > Picea > Picea engelmannii. Next base: position 1,789,584 of record ML780681.1, read on the forward strand.
TCCTAGGTACTAGACCCTGTCCATGCCGAAGGAGCATTTTTTCAAGTTGGCATATAGCTTGTGTTGTCGCAGAGTGTGTAGAACCTGCTGAATATGATGCAAGTGTTCTACCTAAGTCCTTATGTATATGAGGATGTCATCCAGATACACCACCACAAAATAATTAGTGAAAGGCTGCAAGATATCATATATCATCTGCATGAAAGTTGTTGGTGTATTTGTCAAACCAAAGGGCATGACCAACCATTCAAAAAGACCTTCTTTTCACTTGAAGGCATTTTTCCATACATCTATTTTATCTATTGGGACCTGATGGTAGCTAGAATTCATATCAATCTTATTGAAGTATTTTCCCCCCTTGATATGATTAAGGAGATTGTCCATTCGGGGAATCGAGTACTGGTTCCTGACTGTGATTTTATTTAGGGCCCGATCATCAATGCAGAGTCGCTAGGTCCCATATTTCTTCTGGACCAACATGATTGGGCTTCCATAAGGTGATGAGCTGGGTCGAATGTTCCCCTTTTGGAACCGTTCTTTGATTTGATGCTTGATCTCCTCATTTTCTAGAAGAGAGAAACAACCAATTGGCCCATTGGGTAGCACTGCACTGGGGGTCAAATCGATGAGATTCTTGAACTGACAATGCAAAGGTACCCCAGTAGGTTATGAGAAGATGTCTTTGTATTTTTCCACAATCTTATCCACTTGCTTGTATTGCATGGTGTAACACAACCACTACCTAAATCAAATTTTTTTGTTCTTCTGATGAACTTGAACCCCTAATTACCATGGAGGCCCAGCGTAAGTATGGCTCTTTCTCTCTCCTTCTCTGTTCCCCTTGATCGTGGGTCAAATTCACAGTTCAATTTGGACGCAGCACCTATTTGTATTTCGCACCTCGGCACTACAGTAACGTCTAAACGTTTGACTCTGCAACCTTCGAACCCCGACAGGGCTATCGATCGACCAATGGGGACGAATCCCTACAAGGTCAGCGAATGGCCAATAGGAACAAATCTCGACAGGGGTAGAGAACAACCAATGGGGAACGACCCCGTTGCGCGGTTAGGTGGAACACAGGTGGCAGAGAGGGAAACGCGACACGGTGGTCGACGTGACAGGAGGGACCCTACTTCACACACCACACTATTCCG
>ML780681.1:1797031-1835037 GCA_009831015.1 Picea engelmannii
TTCCTCTCCCTTCTTTATCTCACCATCGAAGGAGGGAGGTTTGGCCTTTCTGAATTCCTCAAATTTATGACTCTTGAAAGTCTTTAGCTTCTTCTGTTTTCTTTGAGAATAGGAACTGGTCCTGCTGCTGGAAGAAACTTCTGAATCACCAGCTTCCTTCTCAGTGGAATCGTTTGGCACTGGTCCTTTACCTCTGGGGTGGACCTTTCTTTATGTGCTTCTCTCAGTATGGCCACTAATACGACCATGATTCTGCATCTCAGATTCATGTTGCATTTGTCGCTATAGGTCAGATAAGCTCTGCAGTAGGACTGCATTAATTTCAGTTTGCTTTTCTTGTTCTTTCATCATCCTTTCATTATCGGCCTTGCGGCTTTGCAATTCGACCATGAGACTCCTCACAGTATCATCTAGGTCTAGAGGGGTTCCTATTGCTCTTCTTTCATCAGACTCTTCATCTCTGTTATGGGAGCCTTCTCCCACCTCTTGGTGAGTCACCATACTCTGCGTCTGTAGATTCCCGCAGTTGATAGTCCGCTTGAGTGAAAAGACAAACGCTTGTTATTAGTCAAGAGTTAAATACATTTTTGTAATGTGCGCATAAATTCATAACTCTTTCACATGTGTACACAGTCGGGTTCTCATTTTCCAAGTTTTTAATACTGGACAAGAGAGTTAAGTTAGGGGGTTACTCCTCGTAGGAGTGCTTCAAACAAAGTTTATGCGTGACTCGTGCATGAGCCAAATAAGGCTGAGTGTTGTAACCATGCTCTAATACCACTTTGTAACACACCCACTACCTAAATCAAATTTTTCTGGTCTTATGCTGGACTCGAACCCCTAATTACCATGGAGGCCCGGCGTAAGTATGGCTCTTTCTCTCTCCTTATCTGTTCCCCTAGATCGTGGGTCAAATTCATAGTTCAATTTGGATGCAGCGCCTATTTGTATTTCGCGCCTCGGCGCTATAGTAACTTCTAAACGTTCGACTCTGCAACCGTCGAACCCCGACAGGGCTAGCAATCGACCAATGGGGACGAATCCCTACAGGGTCAACGAATGACCAATAGGAACAAATCTTGATAGGGGTAGAGAACAACCAATGGGGAATGGCCCCGTTGCGCGGTTAGGTGGAACACAGGTGGCAGAGAGGGAAACGTGACATGGTGGTAGACGTGACAGGAGGGGCCCTACTTCACACGCCACACTATTCCGGACCCCCCCCCTCTTAAAGATAGAATGGCAAGGGGGGTTCAGAATCCACTTGAGCGTCGTTGATTACGATGAGATAATCTCGACCATTCGAGAGTTGCGCATCCAATTCCGGAACCCCCCCCTACCGCTAAAGGCAAAACAGTAAGGGGGCTCTGGAATGGAACCTCAGCCGTAGATCTGGACGGGTGGATTTTGGCCGTCCAGATCTGCTCGCCGCTTATCCTAAAGCATATTCACGTCCTGGCTTAAGTTGACGTCTCATCTCCACATCTGAAGATCATTACAGACCCTGAGATCCTCCGAAAGAATCTCGTCTGTTCATCGGGGCTTATCATCATGAGAATCTAGACTCTCGATCATGGCACCCCTGAATCCTCGATCCCCGATTTCCCGATGTGGTTACTCTCTCGACACGTGGCCTCCGTCAATCGGACAACTCAGATCTACTCCGCGACTTCCTCCATGGGAAATCCCGAACTCTTGCCAATAGAAATCTCGACTCCACGATTCCCGATGAGCCAATTCACCGATATGGTCCCTTATGGGTTAGCCCTCCTGGCTATGCTCTGGTCCACGTGACCACTAAATCATAAGACCACATCCTTACCTCTCATCGGGGTTTTTGGCTTCAAAATCCCGACGCGCTTCAATCTTCATTAGCCCTCCAGGCTAGACTTTTGGTCCACACGACCTTCCCTATATGACCGCAGTCATACTCCTTATCAGGGCTTTGGGGTTTCAAATGCTGAAAAGCATTTGTCCACGGATTTGTCGATTCCTCGAATCCCGATTCTCCGCTATGCTGACAGCTGGCCCACAATGGCACTTCTCTCCTTGTCGGGGTTTCAGACTTCCCGATTCCAAAATGCCCAAATCTCTTGTTATCAAGATTCTCGATATCCCGATGACCAAAATGCCGATAGGCGATTTTCTGTTGGGAATTTCCTTGATGGCGCCGATTACTTCCACGCGTACTCCTCTGATGGATGGTCCAGATTTGTGTCAGGGTTTTCAAGGTGGACTTACCCGATCTCCCGACACCTCGATCTCCACCACGTGTCTCCACTAACGCATGGTCCAGATCGCTCCCGGGACGTTTCCTATAGAAATTCTCGATTTCATGTCATTATGACTCCTGATTTCCCGAACGTCGATATCCCGATGCCTGTCGGGACTTCTGCCTGGCATGAGAAGGGTTAAACCCGCACATCTTTTAACAGATCCAATGGTTGTCGGGTTCTTTCGGCTAAGATCTAACGGCTCAGATCTGTCCCGCCTTATGTACTCTTCCACTACTTCGTGGACGTGGAAAAATCAGCGGTCCAGATATTCTCCTGGACCATGAGGATCTACGGTCCTAAACTCTCCACTAGCCCCAAAGACACAATAAAGCCTCGTGGTAAGGCCTTTAACGCTCTACTTTCTCCTACTAATCTAACGGTCATGGGGAACCACAGATTTCCCCGACGAAATCTCATCCGTCGATCACCATCTATCAAGGTTCAGGCCCTTAACACTTCTTCCTCTCCTTCCGATCTGATGGTCATGGGTGACCACAGATCTCCCGACGGAGTCTCATCCGTCGATTTGATATTCCCTCCTCAAGCTGCCATCTCGAGTTTTTAAAAGGAGCGTTTCTCCTCATACAGAGTTACCAAGGTTTTACGCCTTCATATTTACCTACCAGGTTCTTGAGGGGTTATTCAAGGAGAGTATCTCTATGGGGAGACTTACTCAGAGTACTTCCTAAGGTCAAAAGGGTATCCTCCCACTGAGGTCCAGACATGAAGTCTGATGTAGACCAGTTCATATGTAAATAACAATTCATGAGGACATATGCCATATATAATCTCTTCCATACAATTATACAACTACTAATATTGATCAAAACATCCTACAAACATTCTTACAATGAATTCATTCACAGTTTCACAGCTTATGATCATAATCATCAGAGTAAGCATATATATATATACATCAAGATGCCAGAGGAAAAACACTTATCAGAAATAACACCAGGGGTCAGACGACTGCCGAGAGAGGTGCTCCTTTCCACCCAACCGTAGGCGTAGCGACTCCCAGCGGATTTACCACTAGCCACTGCTGAGCTGAGACCACGATGTTGTGAGACTGCGTCTCTATGTCTACCAGTGACCAGGATCGAAGGTTGCAATCCTTCCTCTCTACTATCACTCATTCTGCATAATGGCAGAGTTCCCCTCGCGTCTGCCCTTTTCAATCGCTTCTGCCATACGCCTTATCCTCTTGCGAGGTTGCGTGTGGCACGATTACCCTCGCCCCGATCAGGCCGAACGGCTCTATGGATGGGCGGTTCACCATCCCATCCCTCATCAAGCCATTCGCCTACCAGCCTACGAGGCATTAAATTTCAGGGCCAGTGAGCCGCTTTTGGTTATCCGGGCCAGTGGAGTCCATATACGGTATTTAATTCTCGGTGGAAGTTAATGCCACCTTTTCAGGGGCCTTCCACTGCCATCGTGGTCTCTTTTTCTGCACATCCCCTCTCAGCAGTCCTACAATAAATTCAAAATATCATTCACATTCATTGACCTCTTCCTCAAGGTCCATTTACATCACATATTCACATTTATGAGTTTTCCATAGTCCTTGGCCAGTCCAGTTATATTTACAAGCTGGGGGAAATAGGGTGTTACACATGGAGAGGTAGACCGCAGAGGACATGGATTTGGCTGCAACCTTTCTCTCATTGTGATAGAGAATTACGAAGAATACAAACTTCATATTCTAAGAAATGACCTTCTTACATTACTTGGTAAAGATCAAGGAAATAACACTAGGTGGGACTACCTCGGGTATCCTAGACAATTTCCTTTTCAAAGTAATAATAACACTACAAGGCATAAACTCATATACACCATGACGTTTCCATAAACAAGGTTGGCCCAAAATAACACCACAAACTTCAAGGGGAGCAACATCACACAATACCTTATCTGTGAATGGCTTGATGTCGTACCACATGTGACATTGTTGGCTGACATGAAGATATCTTCCTTGACGGAGCCATCCGATGGTGTAGGGTTGTTAGTGCAGCGTTGTCGGTAGGGCTATATGCTTGATGACCTTTGCTGAGATGAGGTTCTTATAGCTATCGCTATCAACGATGGAATTGGGTTCTGTGTCAATGATTTATTTCCCCTTTTTTGGTTCTAACTCAGATTCAGAACCCACATCTAATTCAGAGGATTTTACCTCAGCCACCAATGACTTCTTTGAGTGACAATCAAAAATGTTATTCGAGGGGATCTTATGGAAGTCTCACCACTTCCCGGTATCTTTCTTCGTCTTCCCATTGTCCTTCTTTGCTTGTGGATTGGACTAATTGTCCCGAGGCTTCCCATATCGTATCTATCCTTTGTTCTATGGGTTGGGTCTGCCCTTGCCCTGCTTTTGCTGTGAGGGGTTCCCAGACCCAAAATGTCGTGTCTTTTGTTTAAGATTTTACTCGATTTTGAAGACATATCGATAGGCCGTGCCAAAGGATGAGATGTCTAAAAAATCCATTTCTATATGGATGTACCTATGCATACCATCATGGTACTTGAGCACCATATTTCTCTTAGAATATTTGATACCCATCTTGATGTGCAAGGTATGGAAGAAATTGGTGAACTCTGGTACTGTTTGGTCTCTTTCTTGCTGCAGTGTGGTCCATCGTGTATACAAGTTGTCATAACTTCCAATAGGGTAGTATTCTTCCATAATAGCATCCTTGAAGGAACCCCAAGTGGGTGCAACTACAAATAATATGGATCCATCTATTTCCTTTTTCTCACAGAAATTCTCCCACCAATCTTTGACATGGGGGACGGCCTTGAGGAGCGCAGATGTAATCTTTTCTCTATCAGAAAATTTGTGGACAGAAAAATACCCTTATAGAAGGTTTAACCATTTATCTATGGGATCCACATCTATTTTACCTTCAAATATAGGAATATAAAAATTGATCTGTACCTTGAAGGGGGTGGCACTTCTTCTTGAGGTGGGTGTGTTGCTTGTTGGCAATTGTCAAAGGATTTTTGCAAAGTTTTTTGTCATCTCATTCCTCTATCGCTCAAGGGATTCCTAGAGAAACATTTTGAAGGGATATCCTATCTCATCGTATTTATTTTCACCCACCATGTACGGTATCTTGGGCGTGTGAGAGAATTTTTCCTCAAGAGAAACAAGCTCGATACCTAACTCTCTATACCCTGACTGTGTCGAGGACATGCATTAAAAAAATACAAGGAGAAGAACGCTCTGAAACTACTGATCCAGATTTATGAGTGGAATGAAATGAAACCACATATTTATAATATTAACACAGATACATAGTGAACAATAACAAAGATACATTAAAACTTGACTTCTACTAAATAACAAATATGTTGAAAACTGTAAAATGCAGACTAAAAACAAACTTGCTAGAATGGTGGCAGCTTATCTCTGAGAAGAGATGTGACATATACATTCATTTGTAAGAATATGAGTACAATGAGACTCTGAAGGCCTTTTTACAATCAACATGAATGCCAAAACCCTAGACATTCAAAAACCTAACCCTTATAAAATGAAGGTAGTCCATTCAAAAACCTATATATTTTCACCTTCTCATCCTTTATAAACCCCACATATTTTAGCAGTCCCAAGAAATTATTTTTATACTCTGCCATGGTCACGATTCCCAAGATTATTTCAAATAACTCTGGCATCTTATTTTCATATAAGTTCTCTGAAAGGTACTCCTTCAAAAAATATTTCTTGAACTACTTCCAAGTGATCCTGCTCTCATTAACGTGCTCAACTTTATTCAGTTGATCCCACCACATAACATCTTTCCCATGCAAATGATATGAGGAAATACTTTCTTCTAGGTTTGAGGAGTATTTATGCAATTGAAAATACCTCCTTAGTCCAAGCAACCATGTTTCAGAAGCATCTTCCCTTTCTCTTTCACCATAAGAGGATGGTGGCTTAAGTTTCCTCAACTCTCCTTGCAAATTGTCCAATTCATGCCTTCTTCTTTGGTTCCTAATAGAAGACACTTTGAGACTGCTTATGGAGTCTTCAGATGCATAAAATTTTCTTGTTGAGTAAGGAAGGGAGCGATGTCTATGAGTTTTGTTGGCACTTCTTGAATGGGTAGATCTTCTGTAGTCACCCCTTATTTTATGATATATTTCTTCTTCCTCCTTGCTTAAGCATGATCCCTTCCTTGCTTGCCCATGAAACTGATTTAGGCTTTGCAATACTTGAGCATTTATCTAATTTTGTTATTTAATCAACCTCTCATTGTCTTCTTTGTAACTCTGCACTTTTATTTTCATGCTTCTCACAATATCTATTAAGGTGTCTTGTTCCTGTCTGATCCTTTGCACATTTGATTCTATCTCTGCATTACCAACACTAATATTTTGACCTTTAGATTCTTTGTCATGAATGGAGGCCTCCTCTCCTTCCTCCATTTCTTGAATATGCATCCTTATCTTGAACTGATATGGTTGTACTCCCTAATTATGCAAAATGTGTAGCCAACAAAATTTGTTAGGCCAAAATAATTTAACAAGATCCATGAAATTATGTACAATTTGTTCCAATCCTGTATCAAAATTCTATCTTTCATGGGTTCACCCGAAAAGTTTCAACACTTAGATTATTTTTCTACTTCTTCGCGGACTCGTGGAATCACAGACTCACAACAAGTCCAACACTTATCCCTTTTTTCTAACTTTGTGGACTTGCGGACTCACAGATTCATAAAAGTCCAAAACTTAGCCATTTTTCTATCTTTTCGGACTCGCACACTCACAGACTTACAAACTTAGAAAATCATTAAAATTGCAACACTTATCCATTTTTCTATCTTTTTGGACTCGCAGACTCGTGTACTTATGGACTCATAAAAAGTCAAACACTTAACTATTTTTCTATCTTTTTGAACTTGCGGACTCACAAACTTACGGACTTACGATCTCATAAAAATTCAAACACTTATCCATTTTGTTTTCTATCTTCACTAGTAGATTAGATGGTTGAGATTTAATCTCATGTTGACTAGATGATCTTGGCTCATCTGGAAATTTCAACAAAATCAATGATCATGACTTAATCAGGCATTGGGATGGACAATTCTTATTCATTTCGGGAATTTGGCATTCCAGGACTCTGAGATATGACAACTCTCAATTTGTTCAACTCCCCCGGAGTTATACCTACCGAAGTGGTCATAAAGTGATGATGATCGCTTACTGTTGGTTAACACCTCCCCTTACCCTATCCTTCCACCAGCTTAATCCAACAACTATGAATTAACGAGATGGACGATCATTATTCATTTTGGGACTTCGACACTACAGGACTCCGGGATATTACAACTCTTAAGTTGTTCAACTCCCCAGGAGTTATACCCGCCGAGGTGCTTACACCATCCTTCCACTACTTGATCTAATGGTTGAGAAAATTCTAGAAGGGATATTAGATTGATGGTATGAATGAATTTTCTACTTCGACCTTCAACACTTTTGCTGGTAGAGATGTTGGACATTACCGGAGGCCATAATCACAGAGATGAAGTGGCATGCTGATGTCACCTATGGTGATGTGGAACCATGGTATATGTGCCATGTGTCACTCAGAAATGGACATGTTGGGGTCTAAAAGGTGTATATTTTAACCTTGTACAATATTTTACTGCAAACAGATTTTCAATAAAAGAATAGAAAATATACAATGGCAAATACACACATTACACATATATTTTTCCCATGGAAACCCAAACTGGGAAAACTAGAATATTCTATATTCATTCACATCATACAATGTTTACAATACAATATACATATAGTAGTTAGATGCATCCAAAACTCTAATCCAATGACCCGGATTAGTCATCAACCCTAATTCCTTAACCGAAAATTGAAAACCATCGACGAAAAACCATGTGCTAAAAAACCGCCCATAAATGGAAATGAAAACTGAGGACCGCCCAAAAATGGACACGAAAAATAAGGATGCATCGAGCTCATGTGATATCCCCACATGACACCCCGACCACGTGGCATAAGACATGTCATCCATCAAATGGATGGTCGACATTCCTCTGCTCCAGATCTGATGACCTGTGTAATTTCGCGATTGTGGTTTTGCACTACGTGGCTTCGACACTTTGTAGTTTTATCACTTCGTGTCTTTTCCTAGTCTCCATTAATCCTCGAAGTCGAGAAGTTATGGAGTCCCAAAACTTCGTTATCTTTGTAATCCTGATATAGCGACTCAAATTACTCCTGAATTCCTTCCTCAATCTGACGGTTGGTGATATTTCGTGACTTCTTCTTTCAGGATTTCTAGGAATCAAACTTCTTTACATCCAGAGGGTCGAACCAGATGACCACAATCAACTGTTGAGATTTCACCTACACTTCCTATCTGGTGTATACCACCCCCCTTTTTCCTTCTCTCCTTCAGGGTTGCGCAACCTCCTGGTCTAGGATAGTTCAAATGCCCGAGTCTAATTGACTCTTCGGCTCCCTACTGGAACCCAATGTAATTTATCACATGTCCTTCTTTCTCCAAAGTGTGCGTCCTCTTAACCCCGCAGCTCTCTTCTTGTCCCTTTGAAGAAAGTTGGAGGTGGCACTACTTCTCCATGCTAGGCCCTTTCTATCATATGACCTCGGGCTGCGTCCCGACACTAAACCACAAAAAGTGCTTCGAGCTTCAGGCTTCGGCTTGTCCCATGACAACTAACTCCTAGATTCTGGAAATCTGAATCGATGAAATCAAACAGCGCGAGGATCAACGGTCCTCGTCCCTCCTTCAAATCGATGGCTACGATCTAATCAGACTCTGGTCTTCGATAGTCTCTCACTGTCCCCCTCGAATATCTCCCTGAGTACTACTCCTACGAAATGTGCAGATCACTTCTAGGCATCCCTTCCAGATCCAACGGTTTGGATTCCAACCGCTCTTCGCAACTTCATGAAGATTTATGTTTTCTCTTGGAAAACCTCCCAGAGCTCCAACTCCCGGATCTCTCGATCTCTTTCCACCTGTCTCCTCTCGACAATGGAGAACTTCATTTCCTTCCTTCGGGACTTCGACGAGTCCTTCACACTTTGGGAATTCGGAAAGTCCTTCACACTTATCACTATTTCTTCCCAAGACTTAGACTGTTCTTGGCCCTTGCCTACTCTTCTTGCAGAGTTATGCGCTAGTTCTTCCGATATTTTACTCGGTTTGAAACCTTCGAGGTTCTCATTTCTCCTGTGTCCTTCCACGAACTTTCTAGTTCCCTCCTGGAAACTTAATGCCCTTCCTCCTAAGCTTGTAAGATTAACCTATGTTATCCTTGGTACACTCCTTGCGCTCATTTAATCCTTTTGAATGCTTCTCCCTGAGCCCTTCCAGAAGTATTAAGGCATATCCTTACCTTGGTCAATGCACTCTTGCAAAGACTTCCTTCCTTAGAGTGTTCAACAACTCTGGGATTCTCTCAATGTCTCCAACACTCCAGAATGTGTTACTCCTGTGCGCACTGGCTCTTTCTCAATGCCCTCCTGGTAGAGTCTTCTAAAGTATTCAACAACTTTGCGCTGCACTTTCTCCCACACAATTTTTTCTTTCCAAGGTATTCAACAACTTTGAATTCCCCCTCCGCGTCTGTGAATTATCCTAGTGTTCCCTCCTCTCAACTTCTCTTCTGACTCGAATGATTTCAAACATGCACTCCTTGCATCGGCTCATAGATTTTCAACTCTCTGTCCCACACTCCTTGCACTTAGCCTCAAGAACTAGAACTAATTCAACACACTCACAGATAGAATATTATAACTCTATCCCTATAGACGATTTCTAACATACATCTATAGTAAAAACACATATAAACGACATCCACAACTAAACATCCATTACACAAAAATTGACAAACAGGAAAATATGTTGTTTTTCTACTAATGGTGGAATGTCCATTATAATATGTGAGACTAGAATATGACTGAGTCTCAACTCTCAACTCTCCCCTTAGCTACAATGATATTTTATCAAACTCCAACAACTTCCTACAACTAGAGTTTCAACCTCTCCTACTTGCAAAAATACAAAGATTTATACAAGAGGCGCTCGATGATATTCCCTCCAAGATAAGCTAGTGGTCTCTAATCACCATTCAAAATTCCTAACTATCGAGACATATTACAATTATGGAAATCTAATCCGAATCGGATAAATATCCCTCCTATCGTCAACAAATTAATGGCGACCTCATCTAGAACTTGTGCAAAGGCACAACTTGGCTCTACCAGCCTAAAAGAATTAATTCCCTTAATCACGATTTAGATTTCGAAGGAAAAATGAGAGGGCAGTGCCTCTCCCTTCCTTGAATGTGAACCAATCATGGTAATTAGCTGGCACGTGCTGAGGTGGAGGGATTCTCCTGCATCATACTCCAAGGTTATGAAAATTCATGAGCTTCTCATCTTTGTTTAAATCCACCTAGATCCCAAACTTTCTCCTGGAGTTGTCCTTCTGCTCCTCTTCTTAGCTATTGCTACTGCTTCTACATCTTCCTTGTTGCTCATGCAGGCTATCCTCTATACATCTTCTCCTTGTTGACCACTTCTTTCACTAACCTCAACATCAGCCTCCTTATCTCCTCTATGACTTCTTCCAACTGCTTCATCACTTGGTTCCCCTTTTGTAGTCTGCTTGGATGAAACTCTTCATGATGCCTTATGGGTAGATCATCCTGATCTCCCATGATGCTTTCATCCCTTATGATGTTGACTGGCCACTCTACTGCTGACTCCAATTCTGCAGTCTCGCCACTGAACTGTTGTTGAGCCTCCTCCTCTGACAAAATAACTCCTTTCATTTCCTCGGCTGGTCCCATTCCAGCTTCCTCTAGTTGCAACTTGTGCTGGTATGTCTCTTCTGGCATGGCTATCTCATGGCAGCCACCTTCTGGTTCCAAGCTGCTTAACCAATCCTCCATCATATTCAACTCTATCTCCCACTGAGTGAGCGACTCAAATGGGTACTCCTCTTCCACTGGGGAAGACTTCGGTACCTGCTCCTCCTCCTCCATGAAAGTCTCAACTTGTTGTCCTTCTGTTGTGTTTGCAACACCTGTGATAGCCTCTCCTCGGCTGCTTGGTAGGAATATCTAGATTCCCCTAATGATCATAAAACTCCTCTGACCTCTCTCCTTTGTGACAAAAGTTTTCAACTTCTCATCATATTCATTCATGTGGCTTGCAACTCTGCCTGAATATTCATATGGATGAGGCATTTCTTCCACCTCCTTTCCATCTATCAACACCCCCTGCTGACATGAACTCTCAACTGAGCTCATCTTTTCTCCCTTGCCCACTTGGAAAATCGGGATGTCTCCTCTGCCCTCCTATAATTTTACGAGATCAATTGATCCCTTCACATTTCTCACCTAACAACCTGATAGACCTATCCGATATCTATTTCCCTTGCAATTTAGCTTTTCGACATGTCTTAATCACATTTTTAACACCTGTTGTTGCCTTCTCGCCAACAACTTCTGAACACACCACTTAAATGTCCTTTTCAAAGGCCACTTGTATCTCCAACATACCTTTTCCACCTGCTGCATATTAAATGCTAGCTTCTCCATGTCTGCTTGGATTTCTCTAAGCTCCTTGTCCATCTCCACTTTCCTTTTCCATGGTCAATATTTTCCTCGACCATGGTTATGACCTCTAGCGGCCATATTGCTTCACCTACATCCCACCTGTTTGTTTACCATCTAATGTGCACCTTACAAAAATTTCCACAGAGTATCACACTCTGTCTCCCTTCACCTGTTGTCTACAGGTGAATTCAATCTGTGATACCACTTGGTGCAGACCCGCCCTTTTTCCTTCTCTCCTTTAGGGCTGCGTGACCTCCCAGTCTAGGATCATTCAAACACCTGATTCTAATTGACTCTTAGGCTCCCTGTTGGAACCCAATGTACTTTATCACATGTCCTTCTTTCTCCAAAGTGTGGGTCCTCTTAACCCCATGACTCTCTTCTTGGCCCTTCGAAGAAAGTTAGCGACGACACTAGTTCTCCGTGCCAAGCCCTTTCTATCATATGACCTCAGGCTGTGTCCCGAGGCTAAACCACAAAAAGCGCTTCGGGCTTCGGACTTCAGCTTGTCCCATGACAACCAAATCCTACGTTCCCAAACTCCAAATTGTTGAACTCAAACAACGTGAGGACCAATGGTCCCCATCCCTCCTTCAGATCGACGACTACAATCTAATCGGGCTCTAGTCATTGGGAGTCTCTCACTATCCCCCTCAAATATCTCCCAGAGTACTACTCCTCCTAAATGTGTGTATCACTTCCATGTGTCCCTTCCATATCCAACGATATAGATTCCAACCACTCTTCGTGACTTCGCGAAGATTTCTTTTTTCTCTTGGCAAACCTCCCAGAGCTCCAACTCCCGGATCTTCTGATCCCTTTCCACCTATCTCCTCCCAACGATGGACGATTTCATTGTCTTCCTTTGGGACTTTAGTGAGTCCTTCACACTTTGGGACTTCAACGAGTCGTTCACACTTAGAACTATTTCTTCCCGAGACTCAGACTGTTCTCGGCCCTTCCCTGCTCTTCTTGCAGAGTTATGCGCTAGTTCTTCCAAGATTTTGCTTGGTTTGAAACCTTCAAGGTTCTTGGTTCTCCTACGTCCTTCTACAGACTTTCTAGTGCCCTCCTAGAAACTTAAAACCCTTCCTCTTGAGGTTGTAAGATGAACTTACATTATCCTTGGAGCACTCCTTGTGCTCATTTAATCCTTCTGACGAATTCTCCCTGAGCCCTTCCAGAATTATTAAGGCATCTCCTTTCCTTGGTCAATGCACTCTTGCAAAGCCTTCTTTCCTCAGAGTGTTGAAAAACCATGGGATTCTCTCAACATCTCCAACACTCCAGAATGTGTTGTTGTTATCAGACTAATCGGTAAGTGTTGACACAAACATATCTCCCTAGTTTCACTATGAAACTAGACCAAAACAAGACAGTACACTACTCTTTCCTTAGATTTCAATTATCGAATGAGAAATGGATCTAGGACATACCTTTTAAATATCGAATATCCAAGTTTTCCAATGAAATCCAAGCTCCGTCACAAGCCTTATCGAGAAATATATGCAAAAGAACACAAGCCAACAAAGAAAAGAATAACATAGCCTACTTGATATGAAACTATGTATGTGATCAAGGAATCATACAATATGGAAAAATAAGATTCATATATGAAAGAAAAGTGCATCTGTATTAAATAATAGAAAGAGAGGTTACAACCAAATCCTTTATGTCATAAGATCCCTTCCAACTGTCCCTCATTTTCCACACACTTATGCTCCAAGAATTATGACACTGTAGATCTGAAATTCATTCACAATCTATCTTGACAAGGAAAAACTAAAAACCACTCTAACCAAACTAACAATCTCAAGCCAAATTTCCATTCTAACTTTCTCCATGAGATCTCCTCTACTTTTATAAGCTGAAGAGGATAATGTGAAGAGGTTAGGATGATCCCACCAAATAAGAAAAGTGAGTAAGATCCAAACTAATCCGAGGCCACCTCACCATATAAGCTTCTCCTTCTAGAAGCATCGAGAAGATGTTCATTTTTCCCATGTGCAAAAATCGTCCAACCCTTGAACTAAGCAGAGTGCAACGATGTCACAGGCCAATTTTAGTATAACATGTGATGATTTAGGATTGTCGCACCCCTATAACTATACAGGGTGTGACAATCCTCCTTATTAGGGTATTTACAAAGGAAAAGCCAACTTTTTCTCTCAGGCAAAGTTCTTCTCTCTTCTTTCTTCAGGAATTCGGGCCACAGATCCTTCTAAAGAAAAAGGATAGGTTTACATCATTAACGGTCATAAGGGTGATAAAAATAATGTGTAACAGTTTCTCCTGTGCACACTCACACTTTCTTAATGCCCTCCTCGTAGAGTCTTACAGAATATTTAGAAACTCTATGCTGCGCTTTCTCCCACATAGATTTTTATTTCTAAGGTATTCAAAAACCTTGAATTTCCCCTTCGTGTCTGTGAATTATCCTGGTGTTCCCTCCTGACAACTTATCTTCTGACTCGAATGAGTTCAGACATGCATTCCTTGCGTCGACTCACAGAGTTTCAACTCTCTGTCGTTCACTCCTTGCACTTAGCCTCAAGAACCATAACTAAATCAACACACTCATAGGTAGAAGATTATAAATCTATCCCTACAGACAATTTCTAACATACATCTACAGTAAAAACACATATAAACAACATTCGCAACCAAATATCCATTACATAGAAATTGACAAACAGGAAAATCTATTCTTTTTCTACTAATAGTGGAATGTCCATTACAATATGTGAGACCAGACTATGACTAAGTCTGAGCTCTCAACTCTCCCCTTGGCTACAATGATCTTTCATCAAACTCCAACATCTTCCTACAACTAGAGTGCCAACCTCTCCTACTTTCAACAATACAAATATTTATACAAGAGGGGCTCGATGAGCTTCCCTCCAAGCTAAGCTAGTGGTGTCTAATCACCATTGAAAACACCTGACAATCAAGGCATATTACAATGATGGAAATCTGATCTGAATCAGATAAAGATCCCTCCTACCGTCAACCACTTAATGGTGACCTCATCTACAACTTGTGTGGAGGCACAACTTGGCTGTACCAGCATGACAACATTAATTTCCTTAATCACGATTTAGATTTCGAAGGAAAAATGAGAGGGCGGTGCCTCTCCCTTCCTTGAATGCACACCAATCGTGCTAATTAGTTGGCACGTGCTGAGGTGGAGTGATGATCCTACATCATACTCCATGGCTACGAAAATTCATGAGTTCCTTCTCATGAGCTTCCTAGCTCTATTGAAATTCTCCTAAATCCCAAAATTTCTCCTGGAGTTGTCCTTCTTCTCATCTACTTCACTGTTGTTGCTTCTTCTGCATCTTCCTTTCTTCTTGTGTAGGTTCTCTTATGTCCATATTTTCCTTGTTGACCGCTTCTTTCACTCACCTCAACATCAGCCTCCTTATCCCCTCTACAGCTTCTTCCAACTACTTCATCGGTTAGTTCCCCGTGTGCAGTCAACTCGGCTACAACTCTTCATTTTTCCCTATGGGTAGATCATCCCGATCTCCCACACTTCTTTCATCCCTTGTGACGTTGATCGAACACTCTGTTGAAGACTCCAATTCCTCAGTCTCTGCACTGAACTGTTGTTCAGCTACCTCCTCTGACAGAGTAACTCCTGCCATTTCCTTGGATGGTCCCATTCCATCTTCCTCAAGCTGCAACTTATGCTAGTATGTCTCTCCTGGCATGGCTATCTCATGGCAGCCACCTTCTGGTTTCAAACTGCTCAACCAATCCTCTAACATATTCAACTCTATCTCCCACTGAGTGAGCGACTCAACTAGGTGCACCTCTTTCATTGGGGAAGACTTCAGTAACTGCTCCTCCTCCTCCATGACAATCTCATCTTGTTGTCCTTCTATTACGTATGCAACACCTCTGCGAGCCTCTCCTTGTCTTCTTGGTAGGAATATCAGGATTCCCCCAATGATTAAAAAACTCCTCTGAACTCTCTCCTTTGTGAGGGAAGTTTTCAACTTCTCATCATATTCATTCATAAGAATTGAAACTCCGCCTGAATCTTCATATGGATGAGGCCTCTCTTCTACCTCCTTTCCATTTGTCAAAACCTCCTGCTAACATGAACTCTCAACTGAGATCATCTCTTCTCCCTTGCCAGCTTGGAAAATCAGGATGTCTCATCTGCCCTCCTGGAAGTTTACGATATTAATTGATCCCTTCGCATTGCCCACCTGACAACCTGCTAAACCTCTACCAGATCTCTTTCCCTTGCCATTGAGGTTTTCATCATATCTTAACCACATTTTTAACACCTGGTGCTGCATTCTCACCAACAACTTCCGAGCAATCGACTTAGTTGTCCTTTTCAAAGGCCACTCATATCTCCAACGTACCTTTTCCTCCTGTTGCATCTTAAATTCTAGATTCTCCATCTCTTCTCGCATTTCTTTGAGCTCCTTATCCATATCCGCTTTGCTTTTCCACGGGAAGTCTTTTCCTTGACTATTCTTATGACCTCCAGTGGCCATATTGCTTCACCTGTAGCCCACCTGGTTGTTTACCATCTATTTCACACCTTGCAACAGTTTCCACAGAGTATCGCACCCTGTCTCCCTTCACATGTTGTCTACAGGCAAATTCAAGCTCTGATAGCACTTGGTGCAAACCCCACCCTTTTTCCTTCTCTCCTTCGGGGCTACGCGACCTCTTGGTCTAGGATCGTTCAAACACCTAAGTCTAATTGACTCTTTAGATCCCTGCTAGAACCCAATGTACTTTATCACAGGTCCTTCTTTCTCCAAAGTGCGGGTCCTCTTAGCCCCATGACTCTCTTCTTGGCCCTTCGAAGAAATTTTGCAATAACACTAGTTCTCCATGCTAGGCCCTTTCTATCATATGACCTCGAGCTATGTCTCGGGGCTAAACCATAAAAAAAGCTTTAGGATTCAAGCTTCAACTTGTCCCACGACAACCAACTCCTACATTCCTAAACTCCGAATCGACGAACTCAAATGACGCGAGGATCAATGGTCCTTGTCCCTCCTTCAGATCAACGACTGTGATCTAATTGGACTCTATTCTTCGAGAGTCTCTCACTGTCCCCCTCAGATATCTCCCAGATTATTATTCCTTTGAAATGTGTGGATCACTTCCACATGTCCCTCCCAGATCCAACGGTTTGGATTCCAACCGCTCTTTATGACTTCGCAAATATTTTTGTTTGCTCTTGGAAAACCTCTTGGAGCTCTAACTCCTGGATATCCTGATCTCTTGCCACCTCTCTCCTCGCGACGATGGATGATTTCACTGCCTTCCTTCGGGACTTCGGTGAGTCCTTCATAGTTCGGGACTTCAGAGAGTCCTTGACACTTATTAATATTTATTCCCGAGACTTAGACTGTTCTCGACCCTTCCTTGCTCTTCTTACAGAGTTTTGTGCTTGTTCTTTCGAGATTTTTCTCGGTTTGAAATCTTCGAGGTTCTCAGTTCTCCTGCGTCCTTCCACGGACTTTCTAGTGCCCTCCTGGCAAATTAACGCCTTTCCTTCTGAGCTTGTAAGATGAACTTACATTATCCTTGACGCAGTCCTTGCGCTCGTTTAATCCTTCTGACAGCTTCTCCCTGAAGTATTAAGGCATCTCCTTTCCTTGGTCGATGCACTCTTGCAAAGCCTTTCATAACAATTTTTCCATTAATTGAAGTAAATATCAATTTTGGATCAACAAAAAAATTGTGTTTAATTTATTTTAGTTTTTTCTTTTAATTTGGAGTTTTGGAAAATTGAAATTGTTTTTATAAAAATAAGTGAAAGCACTTTTAATAAAAATTTACTAAAAATAAATTCAAAACAAAAAACACAATGGAAGAAGGATATGAACTCTCATTAGCAAGCATTATATATTTCATTTTTGAACTTTTAATTTTTTTTATAAATATTAAGAATATAAATTATTATTATTTTTTTAGTGTATAACAATATAATATTTATAACCAAATGAAATATTTATTATATTTTTATTTATTTCATTTTATTTCTACCATATTTTTTTTATATTGAAATTCTATTAAAAAAATAATAATAATGATCATGATCACATTTAAATTTTATCTATGTAAATCTAGCTGCCCATTTATCATTTGTTCAATAAATCAAATTTTTAAAGTTCAAAATTTACATTTTTTTAATTTAAAATTTATTTTTATCTCAAGGGATTGATCCCTTTAATAAGATAGATGTACTATGATTTTTTATATCTATCTATTTCATATGTTAACTATATGTTGAGCAGGAAAAGGGATTTTGTTATTAAAATATATCTAGATATTTCATATGTTAACTATATGTTGAGCAAGAAAATGTTGAGCAGAAAATGAGATTTTATATTAAAATATTTTATTTAAAGTGAATATTAGATATTGAAATAATTTTATTTATATTGAATTTTTTAGTTATTAATATTTTTAAATATTACATATCAACTCCATTTTTAGAATATGAAATGAATTACACTTTTAAAATACTTTCTAAAAACAAACATATCTAAATTAAATCTATCATTAATAACATTTTTAATCATATTAAAGATATATAAACCATGTTAATGGATATTTTTTACCGTTTATTTAAAAAAACTCATCCATATAATACTATAAAAAGTTTAAGTTTATTTTGTACGATCATATGTTCAAATAACAAATTTTAATACTAATTAAATAAATTAATATGGGATATTAGTCAATCCCAATGAAAGTTAGAGTAAATTTTATACACTGAAATATATATGACGAAAATTTGGTTAATTTTTGTAACTCTCCAAACAAATATATGGCTAGGAAGGCAGGACATCCAAGATACCGTGGCTTTTGGATAGCTTACTTTTATTTATTTTTTTGCTTACAATATAAATATAACATGCAAATATCATGAACATGTACTAAAATATATGAAAATATGAAGATAAAGTGAGAATAGGCATCTAGAGACAACTCCCAGAAGCGTACATAGAGGTCAAATTTAATAATAAGCAGGCGATATAGTAAGGATCCTTTATTTATTACATAGTGCAGAAAATATAATAACCAAAACGGGATATAGGAGAACTTTATTTATTTGACAGCAAGCAGGGAGTCAGTGAGGTTGCGGTTGCGTCTATCTCATGGCTTGTTATAGAAGGGATATGTCTCGAAGCGTACAGTGCAACTACCCAGATACACTTGAGCTCCAACCTGTGAAGAACAGCACTCATTCATAGCTCTAATCGCTTCCTTCAAACAAACACCACAGTCAGGCCCAGCAAGACTTCTTGAGCACATTTCCAATCCATAAATGGTCACAGAAGAATTCACCACCCACGATCCAGTGGCGAATCTTTTCCCGTTTGAGGGAGCTTTGCCTGCAAGAGTCTTCATGAGAGTGCCCAGAGTGCGATTGAAACCGTGAATATCACCGTTGCTCTTAACATTCTCAAGAGAAGCGACAACATTGGTATCTAGAACAGAGGCAAAAGTATATTTCTCATAACGAATGAAGCAGAATTCCAACTGAATCCGAGCTCCAATGGCGTTGGGGCAGTCTTCGTAAGCCATTCGTGAGGCTGCAGCGGAGCACTTTTGGCAGTCCTGCTGAGACACATCGCCCCGGCATTGCAGAAGGCCGTTGACTTGCCCATATGAATATGTAGCGAATCCGCCTCTCGGGGCAGCGGCATTCACCAGATATTTCAATACCGTGTTGACGTTGCTCTCGTAATTACTGCCATTGGCGTATTTATTTACGTTGCAGAGACCGTATATAAACGGGTCCGATTTCGCATCTGCGGCTGTAATTGAAATTACATTAAGCTGCAGCAGTCCAAGTAATAATAAGGCCATCCAAAACCATCTTATGATGCCTTCCATCTTTCACTTTTTCGAATGAATACAGAGACAGAGAGATAGAAATGTTGCTTTTCCTCTCTGATTCGTTCATGCAAAGCCAAGAGGACGAAGTACGAATTTATACACGGAGAATGCATTGCGCAGACAAAGACATTTAGCAAATTCGCCGTCGATATTGATAAAATATTATGCAAAGTCAACTATCGACATCAACTACTAAGAAAAAAGAGGCGAGATATTACGGCGGAATTGATGTGGACGTTAGATTGGATGGAAGTAAACAGCACGGGGAAGTCAAGTTCTAGAAGTTTCGGTGGAATCAATATGGCCACTAGATTAGTGGTAAGCAAGCGATGAAACCAGACTGATTAAGCCAGTAAAGTTGGACAGATCCGATGAGTGGAATGAATGTGCAGAGCAGGATGAGCACTATGATAATTTGTGGAGTTATTGGAATTTGGAGTTATTGTAATTTTAAACGAGGGAGTGACGAAGCCGTATAACGTTTGGCTTTGAATGCCTCGCTGTGAATATAAAATTTGAAAAATAATTAAACATAACAAATCCAAACATAACAAATAATTAAACATAATTTGAATAGCGGTTCATTGACTTGGTGAGGGAAGACCTAATAAGATGCCGCTGAATATGAAGTAAATCAAAGATAACGACAAATCCATGGTCGGCGTATGTTAAATATTGCCATATCATGGACTCCAAAAGGGAAGACTTCTTCAAAATTAATTAATATTTATATATTAATAATAATTGTATTGAGGAACATTAGTTTGGAATGAAAGAAATGCTTCAAATGTTATAATGTTATGCTTGGTTTGTAGGTGGATCGAAATTGCAGGTATTCAAAGGTCATGTTTAATTGAGGTAGAAGTGTCTTTCATTAAAGTAGAGCATTCTTTTCAGTTCAAAAACTATTAGGCGGACTTTCATGTCGGAGGTGTAATTAGTAAGTCTGAAACACATTCTCATGTTCTCTAACCATGTTTTGGTGGTTAAGTCGTCTGTGGCACCCTAGAATTCGGACTTACATCACTTTCTCGAGTTCTCCGTGTAGACTACTACTACCATCTAGTGCACGTTGTGAACCCTCATTGGGTATAGACATTGTGCCCTCATCTCAATCCAGGGGGTTGATCATCATACGTACCACCTCTCATGTTGCAAGTTGCTCTTGCTCAGTGGTTTGGTCGTCTCCTTGAGGGTTAGAGCCCTCTGGCATGGATACAACGAGAGGAGACATACCACGAGATCTACTTTCCATGCGTTCTCTAATCATGATTATCTGCATGGTCAATTCCAAATTAATTAGTGATTCATCTTTAATCATTTAATTTAACACATTGGAAGCTATAACGATCCAATGTCGCAGGGTTGAACCCACTCTGATACCATATATAACAGTATCCTCCGTTACGACATATAAGTAGGTAAGTAAACACAATGGTGATTTTTTATTTTTAAACATCAGTTAAAACAAGTGACACGCTGCAATAACATGTGTCACTCTCTCACATTATATTCTGAATTATATCACTACACAACAAGAATCAATACAACATCATTGTGACTATTAGATCAATCATATAACATAAAGATAAAAAAAGGTTTCTACCCACCCAACCTACCCTGTAAGGTTAGGACCTCCAAGACACATAATCAATGCTCAAGTCCAAGATTCAACCGATTGATTTTGACCATTTAAAGTCTCAGAAAATTGGCAACTGTTCTGAGAAAAATGGAGGTATCTATTATTGTATCCACTTCTAACCTTGACTCGAGACTTAGAATTAACTGTAAGATGCACAATCATAACACAATCAAATTTGTTTAAAACCTCATTATACTAGTACAAAATTTGACATTTCATCAATACTAATTCACATCATAAGAATTATTCAATACATGGTTTCATTCCATTACAATTCAAAATTATTACCATAATATGTAATGATATGATCCCAACTAATAATAATTCATATCATAAGAATTACTCAATGTGTGGTTTCATTCCATTACAATTCAACATTATTATCATAACAAGTCATGATATGATCCAACCCAATATAATTGTAAACAATGAAATAAGCAATAATATAAATTCTTCTTATTATATTATTAAAATTATTTTACTCATATAATTTCAAGGTGGAATTTTTAGATTTTGTTTTAATAATTACATTTTCCATTCATCAAAAACTAATTTAAAGTATTCTACTAAAATCTTAGGACTTTTCTAAAAAAACAATAAAATATTAAACATAAAGAATTTAATTTTCCTTATTAAAATGCCTTATATTGTGTAAAGGTTTTCAACTTATAATACACCACAATGATAATGTTGATTACAACAAAATATATCTATTTATAAGATACTAGGCATAAGGAATTTAATTTTCCTTACTAAAATGCCTTAAATTGTGTAAAAGTTTTCAACGCCTAATGCACCACAATGATGCCTTATATTGTGTAAAAGTTTTCAACGCATAATGCATCACAATGATAATGTTGATTAGAACAAAATATATGTATTTAAATTTTACACCATATCATGAATTATGTGTATGTAATAAGACTTCACTCACATTTTCTAATACCATACTTATATTATTATTTTAATATTTATATTATTATTTTAATAATTATTCCATACATTTTCTAATACCATACTTATATTATTATTTTAATATTTATATTATTATTTTAATAATTATTCCATTTTAATTTTTTAATAGGTAAAAAAATTCTTTAAACTAAAAAAATTAATATAAAAACCTTAAAAAATAAAATAAAATAAACCAAATTCATAAATATCAAAAAAACATAAATATATTTTATAATGTTATATTATAATAAAATATATTTTATAATGTTATATTATAACAATTATAATATAACAATGTTATATTCCATTTTAATTCTTTAATAGTTAACAATATTAATATTAAGATATTCTTAAAATCTCTATCTATTTAGTACATATATTTTATGTAAATATCCATTTTATTCTACTACATGTATTTTAAGTAAATATCCATTCTATTCTATAAGATCCATATATTCTATGATTTATCAACTAGAGTGGAATTTTAATTCCTTAATAGTTAACAATATTAATATTAAGATATTCTTAAAATCTCAATCTATTTAGTACATATATTTTAAGTAAATATCCATTTTATTCTACTACATGTATTTTAAGTAAATATCCATTCTATTCTACAAGATCCATATATTCTATGATTTATCAACTAGAGTGGAATTGACTTACTAAATTGCAATCTAGAAGAGTGAGAAATTCACTTAATAATTAGAATTAATTCAAATTAGTAACTCCCTAAATTTTAGGGGTTGGATTTTTCAATTGTACATGGAGACAAAAACTATAAAAGAAATCCACAAAACTATATTATAGGTTGAATTACCACACTCATAAAATAGTTAGGTAACAATTTAACATGATTAAAAATAGTGTCAAACATGTTGGGATTTGGTGACAACTAATTCCTCCAATGATGGATTTGGATCCTATTATTCTGTGTTTGTTGCAACTAAATAGACCAAGTTAAAATATGGATAGGATTCCATTTAATAGCCAGTTTCTTGTGTAAATGTATATAAATTCATGTAAGCCTGTAGAGGCAAATGAGAGACAGAGTGAGAGGATATCAGAGAACTTGCAAGTCTATTGTAATCTCCATGATCTGAATAATAGGACAATTGATACTTATGCTTGGTGGATGTAGCCCAATGTTTGGGTGAACCACGTGAAATCTCAGTTTTTCTTATATGTGTGATTGTTAATTATCATATGTGAATTGTGTTTTCCACATTTGCAATTCTAACAATTAGTATCAGAGTTTTGTTGGAGATCCATGAGGACCAGATCCGTGGTGCAATATTGCGAATTTTTAGAAAGTCATAGACGCTCCCTAGGCAGTGTTAGAGGCATGCCAACACACTCACACTTCTGAAATTGAAATTTTCGTGAAGGTTGTGCACCTAGTTAACGCATCACAGAGCGTTAGAGCATTAATGCTCCCACATCCACACTCAAGGAGCGTTGATAGTTCAACCTAGCACTCCCCCATTCATAGTGAAGGAGCGTTAGCGCTACATTTCATTAGTCCAAGGAGCGTCGACCATTTTTCTAAAAGCCGTGGTGGAGCAACCACTAATCAATGCGTCCACAACTATGGGGAAGCATGACTTTTTTGGAGTGTAGACCGTTTAATTGAGTTATGTAAAGGTTGTGGTATGCATGGAGTGGTGTAAAGGTAATATTAAATATACAACAAGTCAAATATTATGTATAGTTTATAAAGGAATGGTTTATTAAATGGATGGAGAATGATTTAAAGGTGGATGTATGTGTTTATTGAAAATTTTTCTTTTAAGGAATTTATATTTCTTAAATTCTTTATGGTTTAAAATTTTTTGGTTCAAGATTGTACCTTATTTGTTATTTAGTCATTTCTTTTAAACTACATAAGATTTTTTTTCCACATTCAAAAGGGTTTTATAAGCAGTAGGTATTAGGAGATTTTTTCCTAATGGCTAAGATGCTGAGTTCAAAGTTTGAAGTTGAAAAGTTCAGTGGTCAAAGCAACTTTGAGCTTTGGAAGCTCAAGATGCGGGATTTACCAATGCAATAAGGGTTGCAAAAAGCATTGGTAGGCAAGACAAAGAAACCAGGGACTATGAAAAATGAGGAATGGGAAGATCTGGATGCAAAATCTCTTAGTACCATTCGTTTATGTCTGGCAGATGATGTTCATTTTAATATCGTAGGAGAGGATACAACATCAGGATTATGGAGCAAGATGGAAATTCTATATATGATGAATTTCTTGACAAGCAGGATCTACTTGAAGAGATAGTTGTACAGTTTGCTGATGAAAGAAGGTACAAAAATTGTTGACCATTTAAATACCTTTGATACCCTTATAGTTCAATTGACTAGTATGGAAGTTAAATTTGAAGATGAAGATAAGGCTATTACACTATTATGTTCATTGCCCGAGTCTTGGGATAATATATTCCTATATATAATATATTCCTCTATATTTGATAATTTATATTATCAAATATAAATTATGTGGCATGCTCCACAAGTTCTCTCTCCAGAATAGGCCAAAATTATAAAAGGTATGTCATTTTCACTATCACTCATTTTTACGGACGATTCAAGGAGTGAAACTTGGAGGAATTTCAAAGAAAATATTGAATAAGATTGGGTACAAGTTTTGGACCTTTATTAATTACATATAGACAATTATTGTTGTTTAAAATTCAAGTTTGAGACTAATCCAAAACTAGTCCCGTGAGACTAAGGTAAAGTTTGATGAACATGTTATTCTCTTGTGGATGAAGTTGAGGAAGGTTTGTAGGTCTATGATCACATACAAAAGGTTTCTACATGACTAATATATGTGTTCTATTTTGATGGTTATGGTATATTATTAAGGCATATCTGGGATGGTTTGGCACATGCTTAAGGAATGCTTTTGACATATGGTTTGAGGAGCATATTGGATATTTGGCACACGGTTCGAGATGTCCTTTGTTATATGTTTACATGTTATGGTATATATCTTGGTACATGGTTGATGGATGTTATGGAAAATGTTTGAGGCATATATTGGCATATGGTTTATGAAATATATGGCACATTCTTGACGTACATATTGGAATATTGTTTGGATGCTTGTTGTTGGGAATATGTTTTGATGTTGGTGTTAGCACTCCGTAAATCTATGAGGTTGATAAATAGATGAAAAAGGTAACTATTTCAACCAACTTTGAGACCTGAAACTAGCCTTTCGGACCTGGAGAGGGATCTCTCAGGAGACACGGTCTCAGCGTGGGATATGGATTTAAAGTTGTTGGCTAGATTTAACACCTTTGAAATAATGGGTTCTGGTTATATTGGCACAGTAGGGTAAGACCTTGGGCTATGGAGTCGATTCGAGAAAAAATGATGAGAACAAATGACTCAGTGACTAAACTTGAGAGGGTAAAGGCTAAGCGAGCACGATCTTCAGTGTAAAATCGTTGTGTGGGGCGGGGAGAAAATACAGAAAGTGTATTGGAGCACCATTGAGGATGAATTCAAAGTTTAACTTTAGAGGAAATATGTTATGTCTAAATGGTGCAAACAAGGGGCGTTGCGCAATGAATCCATAGGTTCGAAATTTCGTTCTGATTTAGACAAAAGAAGATATGAAAAAAGAAACAGGAAGTACGTAAACAAAAAAAGGAAAACAATACATTTAACTGCTACAATTAGAATATTTTCATAAAACCTTCAAGACTTTTTCATTAAATTCCGATCGAGCTCAAACTACATACAATAATCATTGTCTATACTAATTTTGCCAACCAACCTATATTACATCGAAAAGGTCAAATATATAGGTGAGGGTGCCACTTGGTCTATCCTTCTCTTCTAACTATTATCTCTAAAAACTAGGAAACTGATTGTTCTGCATTAAAAGACTCTTCGCATGGCATTTTTTCCAAAAATAGATAACAAATACATCTGGTTGCATCATGACTGTTTGTAATCCACCATAGGGATTCGATTATCAATCAGGTCTCGTCATGAGGGAGTGATGTTTCAATGCTTTCCTTAGATCAAATATATGAACAAAAAAGTTTTTGCCGGAGTCCCGCTATCTTCTCTAACGGCTTTGATTTATGTTGCGTGCTCGTTTGTTCGGGAAAATGTGTGCGGCAAGTGGTTGTAGACTATCATGATCGTTATCAAAATGAAAAAATATCTTAGGACGATGTCTCCTTCAAAACTCTCAATATTTTATTTCTCTTTGTGGATATAGGAACGAACTCATCTAATCTTGTTTCTTATGTTCGCTTGCGAGAGCTGCGCGGGGTTTCTCCTCAACCACTTCACATTCTCTAGAATGATTTGCATACCCTTCTTGTGATAGAATTTGTTCTTCCCACCACCGTACGATTGTAT
This sequence comes from Picea engelmannii, assembly GCA_009831015.1. Taxonomy (NCBI): domain Eukaryota; kingdom Viridiplantae; phylum Streptophyta; class Pinopsida; order Pinales; family Pinaceae; genus Picea; species Picea engelmannii. The sequence goes on from ML780681.1 coordinate 1,823,791, forward strand.
ATTGTTCCTCTCTAATTTGTCTTTTGAGTGACGTCACATTCCCTTCATGGCCTTGTGCTACTGACACTTACAAGGTCTTTGTCGCTAGTTGTTGTCTCAACTCCCTGTTTTCCTGGTAAAGTTCGACGATAACTAGTTTTTCCTGCTTCAGCTATTGAGATATCTCTTTATAATTTGTATCTATGGAATCCATCCTCCTCATTCTTCCCCTACTTTCTCGTCTTGTACCTTTCGAAGGATCCAACTAGACAACGCACACAAGTAGTTTTTCAGCAAACGATCTTGTGCACGACTCACCTGGGATTCGAGCTTCCTGGTTTCCTTATTCTTCTTTGGCCTGACCCTTCTCCGAGGTATTTTTTGTTTGGGAGACATGGATTCAACTATTATTCCTTCCAATGCAGGTCCTTCAACTATAGGTCCAGCGTGGTGTGATTTCATCATTCCTGCAGATAAAGGGAAAACTCCCTTTGTATCCTTGGGGATGCCTGCTGTGAGTGAGAACAAATCATAGTTACTTCAAGGCTCAGGACTAGAGATTATACCACTTAGAACACCCTTACTTATGTTTTGGGAGGTTTCCATGGCGCGACCAGTATTTATCTTTTGCGTAGTGGATTTGACGAATGCTCAAGATGGAGAATTTGATCGACCTGGGCCTGCGAGAAAAATTACAGATGGAGCATGAATCTGATTTCGTGAATAAAATGGGTTTAAAACCTATGGGATTTATAACAGATCAAGAATAAGGAGGAATCATTCCAAGGAGCACTAAATTCATGGTGACTAGATGTTTCGAATCAAACTGCATATTTTCCATAACACATCCCCACATGTAAGGTACAAGCAATAAGGGCTACAGGGCATACATGATACGAATGTTGTGATTTTTCATTCCTTTGGCCTTCATAATGAACTAATAATAGTTACATCACTTACCGACGTGACTTCCATTACCTAGTTGACTCGACCTGGGCCACGTAGAGACTAACGTTTAACAGGACCGACTCTTTGGGAACAACATACCCATACCATTTACGCATGTTTCAAATCTGACATCCCTTCCCATTTCCAAGGGAAAACTGGCCACTTGTTGACTTCAACCCCTTCATTGTTACGTACCTGAATTCACATATTTTGACACATGGGCCATAACTTGACTAAAAATCGACTCTAATTGAAAGGAAAATGGCGTCACTAACAACTGGCTCCAACGAGGATGGTATCCTCCCCGCGAGGTACAAAATAACAGTAGACCAGGTGCCTGACCATTGGTCCTTATTTTAACTCTTCGAAACTGCAATATGAAATACAAACACAACCTAAACCTATCGACGCAACTTCTAAAATACTCAGCATAAACTTAGGGCCTTCACTTTGGGCTTCAATTTTATGCCGACCTACAAACTCGACACAAAAAATAAAATGACTATTTACAATGATGTATGACCTAAATGGATTTTACTTCATCAGATAATTTTTTAGGAACCTGTCGTTTACAGGCCCCCAACCAAGGCACTCTCGATTTGATCCTTCTAGAAAATAAGCGTTGCTCCTGCAATACATGTTGACTCTGAATGGACCCATCCAAAGGTGGTCGAACTTTTTGTGCTTTCCTTTATCTTCATTCCTTGCGTCCCATATCAACACCAACTCCCCTACCTAAAACTCCTCCTTCTTAGAATGCTTGTCGAATATTTTCTTCATCCTCTCCTGGTGGAGTTGTGATCGATTGTATACATTTTCCCTCATATTTTGTGTGTGAATCAATTGATTTATTCTCCTCTGCATGTCATCTGGCTTGGCCTCCTTCTCCTGCAACAAATTTTTAACGGGCAACCCCGGTGTGGTAGGGAAAATTGTGTCTGTGCCATATACAATCTGTAAAGGCGACGTTGAGATAGACTTATTGGTGGTAACCCTGTCTTCCCACAACGCGTAAATAATATTTTTATGCCAGGTCTTCTTGTTTTCTTGCAGGAGCCTTTTGATGATCTTGGTCAAGATTGTGTTCGAAGATTAAGCCAACCCATTTCCTTGTAGGTAATATGTTGTAGAGTGTCCCAAGTTTATATTGTAATCCTGATAGAACTTATCCATCCTTTTGGATTTTAATGCGACCTCTTTGTCTGTTATGATCTTAATGGGGCATTTGAATCTCGATCAGATATTCGTCTCTAGAAATTGGATGATGACTAAGTCGGTATCTTTCTTCATAGGGATCGCTTCTATCCATTTCATGAAGTAGTCGGTGGACGTGAGTATCCATTTGTGTTGTGTTGAGGATGGCATATTTATTTCCCCTATGAAATCCAAACCCCACTGCATGAAAGGTGCTTCAACTGAGATCAACTTTAGTGGAAAGGGCTGCAACTTCCTTCTCCCGTCGAAAATATGATAGTTATGGTAGTTGGATACTTCTTTATATACATCTACAAATATTGTATTCCAATAGTAACAAACTCTCAGGATTTTGTGCACGATGTTTTTCCAGTAGTGGTGCCCTCCATAATCACCTTTGTGAAATTCTTCTATGGCTTGCTTCACATCATTTTCCAGCAAACAACTCAACAATATTCCCCCATGATCTTTCCAGTCAATATGACCTCTTTAAGCTTTAGAAATATGGATTTGGTATTACTTACACCTAGAGGGGCTTGGAGATTCTTCAACACATAGATGATGTCTTCATACCACAGTGAATCGACGAAGTTCTGAGACACCTATGCAGTCGTTTCTTCCTGAGGGCTATCTAACATATCGGTAATGAAATTTATTCCCATAGCATCGCAGTCCGACTGCACCATTAGCTTCACAAGGCCCTGACCCTTAATTAATTTCGTGGGCTTAATCTCCAAGTCATATTCTAGCATGGCCTCTATCCACTTACCTCTCCTCCCTTCGATGTCAGGCTGAGTCAGGATATCCTTTACTCAGTTGTTGGGAACATAAGAAATGATGTGGGAGTGCAATAGGTATGTCCTGAACTCCTTCAATGATTTCATTAAGGCATATGCTTGTTTTTCCATAACTTTGTACCTTAGTGGACCATCCCGCAACGTCCTGCTGAAATAGGCTATAGGCTTCTCAAAGTTCTCCCCATTTTTCTGCAACAACACGTCGACAATCATATGCTCCGAGGGGAATGAAAAAAGGATGAAATATTTCGTGAAGTTTGGAATGGCTAGCACATGAGATCTAGTCAGCGGCACCTTGATATCTTCAAAATATTTCCTGGCTTATGGATTCCACTTGATCTCATTCCCTTTCTTGAGCATGCAGGTTATGTGCTTTATAATTTCTGCCATGTTTTGGATGAATCTTCTCAAGAATTTTACCTTTCCCAAGAAGGATTACACTTCCTTCTTACTGTGTAGAGTGCCGATTTGTAGGATTCTTTCAAACCTGATGGGGTCTATATTGATGCATTCTTTCGAGATAATGTGCCCCAAAAGCTTCCCTTCTTCCATATCGAAATGTGATTTCTTTGGATTTAGTGATATGCCGAACTTCCTGCACTTCTAGAAAAATTTATTCAGATTCTCAAGGTGTTGTTAATCGGAGGCAAATTATACCGTGATCTAGTCTAAATATATCACAATGAACTTGTCCTTTTTGTCAGCAAATTCTATGTCCATTTCCCTCTGGAAAGTGGCACAAGGGTTCATCATGTCGAAAGGCATCTTGGCATACATGAACGTTCCCATGGAGTCGCAAAAGCCTTTTTTTGTCTATCGTATAGGTGGACCATGATTTGATTATACCCAGAAAAACCGTCCAGTGTGGACATATTCTAGGACCCAACCACCTTTTGCAGGATATAGTCCATTTTATGGAGAGGGTAGTGGTCCTTTAGGGACACTTTGTTCAAGTTTCAGAATTCCACACACAGTCTTATTTCGCTTCAATTATTTCTTACAGGTACCAAATTGGCTACCCATTTCAAAAACCGTAAAGAAACGATAATGTTGGCTTCGAATAGTTTCTTTACCTCTTTTTCGATCAGCGACAATAGCAGGGGATTTATCCGTCTCAACTTCTATTTGAAAGTCTTCTGGTCTTCTTTAAGAGGGATAACATGCTGGATTAATTTAGTGTCATACATATTCAAATCATCATAGCTCCACGTGAAAACGTAGGGAAAGTCCTTCATGAGCTTGATGCAATCTTGTTTTACCTCTGGATTGAGTGTTTTTTATAATTTTATTATTTTCGAGTTCTCCTCGATCTTGATGTTCTAGTCTTCGACATCCTCATCATTTTGAATGATATTGGGATTTTTGTCCATGTCATTTTCGTTGAACAACTATTCCAGTGGCACTAACTCCTTTGGGATGATGTTCTTTTTCAGTTGTACTATGCCCTTCCCGCTCTCTGGTCTTGTAGAGGGTCATTATTACTGTGCACAACATTTGTCTCCAATGTTTGTATTAGCGAACTCATCGCTCATTTGGAGAAACCTCTCCACATGTTTGTCGTCTTCAAACACCTGCCAATGTTTGATATTATCAGGTACTGTCGATGTGTTTGACTTCAATTTCGTATTTTCTGTAAGGGAATATGGGGATTTTGAAAATCAAGGCCGAGGTGGCTAATGCATCAGTGATATGGTTTTTCTCCCTAGGGATAACTAACAAATCATGCTCTAAGAATTTCTCGAGGAGATCCAATGTGAATTTTTTGTATGCTCTTAGCCTGGGGTTTTTTTCTTGATATATGCCTTTGACCTAGTTTATGACCAGCTCAGAGTCTCTACGCACTTCTATCCTCTTTGTGCCTAATTACTTCAACACCTTCAGGCCCAGAATCAGTTCCTCATACTCGGCTATGTTTTTTGTGCCTTCGAATGTGAGCTTGTATGAACATAGATTTGTGCCCACCTCATGGGGCTTACCCATACGCTAGAACTTGCTCCTTCCTTACAAACAATGCCATTGAAACTCATGTTCCATATCTCATTTTCCATGCAGTCTTTTGGGTTGGAACACTATGCTAATTTCCACATGGTTTCCTCATCAACTGTCATGATGATTGTCGACACTTCATCTTCAAAACTTAGGTCATTGTAAAATATAGAGGAACCAACCTCAGTGTTGATGGAGTATATGGGATGGTTGTTTGGCTCCATTTCATTGCTTACCATGTGTTTCAGCAACACTACTCTATACAACCATCTTTCTTGACCAAAGATAGGAATGGTGGCATATGACATGTCCATTTGCAGGGTCCCCTTTAACTTCGTAGCCCACGACCTGGAAAACAACATGCCAAACTTAGGGGGTATGTCCACCATGAGCATGTCGATAACCATTTTATTTGAATGAATTTTGGCCAATGACATGACCAAGTCCTTGATGAGACCCAAGAGATTTAATTTATTCGAATCAAAAGAGAAAATGTCCTTATAGGGCCTAGTGATGTCCAAACCCAATTCTTCCATGATCACCTTTGGCATGAGGTTGTGCGACGCACACAAATCAAGCATGGTGTTATGCAGGGTCATGTCATGAACCTTTATACTGATGTATAATAGAGGGACTTCCTCAATATCACTTGTCTCTTCAACATGTGGACCAAACAGGATAGCGGGGTGATCGTCTTGGACATTCAAAGTATCGGGGGTCCCTCCCATTTTCAGCATTTTAATAATTTCTTCCCGATATTCACCTTTTATGATAAGTTCATTGAAGGGGACAAAGATTTTTATCTTGGCCATTTCATGCTCAAAGTTAAAGGGAGGACAAACCTTCTCTACATCTTTTCCAACCACTTCTCGACTTCATTCTGACATTTTGTTCAGGGCCTCGTCCTTTCACTTTGCCTTTTCGGTTGCATCCTTGGTCATGTTTTTCGGCCTTGGTCGACTTGTGGAAGGGGTGTCCTCCTGAGGTTTCCTTGTGGGATTTGTCTGCTGAGGCTCGACATGCTCTTCCTCGCCCCTCGGGTTATATTTCTTCTGAAATTTCATGACAGCGTTCTGATAACCCTTTATGAACTCTTTTGTTTCCCAGGACAACGCATCATCAGTTTCCCCAAACCATGCATCGTCTGTCTCCAGTGTAAAATTGTCGTTTCTTCTCATGTACCGATCATGTTATCTCTTTGTCAAAAACACGTGCAGGTTCTTGTCATCACAATAATGAATTTGGTCTTCGAACATCTGATCAAAGTCCTTGTCCACATAGTTATTTTGGAATGGAGGAATTTTATGTTGGTCACCTTGATATCTCTACTCTCTTTGTTCCCTCTGTCTTATCTGAGGAACTTGACCCCTTATTAGGTTTTGATTCCTGGGCTGGGGGTCATTCTGTTCTCAGGCAACGAGTCTGTTTCCCATGGATATTTTCTCCATTAGCTTCTCCATGGTTCTCATCATTAAGTCAAAATTTTCATCTGTGGATATCAACGTCGATGACTATGCATCTCCTTAGGGATTCTTACCACCTCTGTTGAATCTCTATTTGATCTTCCCCGATGCCATCATATTTACCTCGACTTCGATCACGTTTCTCATTATCACATCTAGATTTGTTGATCTTCTTTCTGTCAACAACAAGTTGAAATCGTTGTCGAAGGAGTCGACATATCACAACCGTGCAACCCCTAGAAGTGGATGGACTTCTGCAGGAATCGAGTTATAAACCTTTATGAAACGGGTTTAGAATTCTTGCACCGTCTCCTCTAATGCCTTCTTCATATTATTGTACTGTGTTAAAAACTGCAAGGGGTTCTTCTTATCTCCCCATCTAGTAGTGAAATATATTTTGAACATGACGAAGTCTCGAATGCTTGTAGCTAGGAGGGCTTTGAACCACTTCCTCAACCCCCCCGCAAAACTCTGTGTGAACAACCTCATTTTTGTGTTTACATAGTCCACTTATTCTAAGTCGACGAAATTGTTGAACCAATCCAGATGCTTCTGGGCTGAAACGTTCCCTTCAACATCTTAGATCTTAATCCTCTAGCTGTAATTCTTGGGAAAATCATGCAGTTGGGTTGGCAGAATGAGGGGGGATAATATGATGGCCATGGCTCTAGGAGGGTTGGGGATTTGAGGGATATTATTAGACACTAGGGCTTGGAATCTCTTCTAGTCGAAAACTATCTCGTCCAAGCTGGTTTCCGACTTATACATGAACAGGGTTTATTCAAAGAATGTGTTAAACTCAAGATCTTCAATGCTTTGTGCATTGTCTTTGGGCAAGGACAGGATTTTGTCTAGAAAACAGAACGGGTCTGACGCTTTCTCTCTTGTCCCGCACATAATTGTTTTTGGGGTTGTACACAAGCTCTTCAAGGTTTGGGTCAATATTTTCTCTGGTATAGATCATCTTCGGAGCCAAGGTTCCTAAACTGCGCTACTTGGAGCTTATTGTCTTTTTAAATGGATTCGCTAGGGTAAAGGTTTCAGACGGTATGGTTGTTTGTCCCTCTGTTACCCTTAGGGGTCAAAATACAACCTTAGTTGTTCTCCCAGAAAAAATATATTCAATTTCATCCCCGGAAATGGTGCCAGAATGTCAGCACTCTGTAAATATGTTCGGATGATAAACATATGACGAAGGTAACTATTTCAACCAACTTTGAGACCCGAAACTAGCCTTTCAGACCCGGAGAGGGCTCTCTCGGGAGACACGGTCTTAGCACGTGATATGGCTTTAAAGTTGTTGGCTATATTTAACACCTTTGAAATAATGGGTTCTGGTTATATTGGTGCAAGAGGGTAATACCTTGGGATATGGAGTTGGTTCAAGAAAAAACGATGGGAACAAATGACTCGATGACTGAACTTGAGAAGATAAAGGCTAAGCGAGAAACAATATTTAGTTTAAAATCATTGTGTGGGGTGGGGAGAAAATACAGAAAGAAACTCAGAGCACCACTGAGGATGAGTTCAGAGTTTAACTTTAGAGGAAATACATTTTTTCTAAATTCCTGGAACAAGGGGCGTTGTGAAACGAATCCAAGGTTTGAAATTTTGTTCTGATTTAGACATAAAAATATATGAATAAAGAAACAGGAAGTACGTACACAAAGAAAGGAAAACAATACATCCAACTGCTACAATTAGAATCTTTTCATCAAAGCTTCGGGACTTTTGCATTAAATTCTGATCGAGCTCAAACTACATACAATAATCACTGTCTATATTAATTTTTCCAACCAACCTAGCATACATCAAAAAGATAAAATATATAGGTGAGGGCATCGCTTGGCCTACCCTTCTCTTCTAACTACTATCTCTAAAAACTAGGAAACTGATTGTTCTACATAAAAATATTCTTTGCATGGTACTTTTCCAAAAATAGATAACAAATACATTTGGCTACATCATGATTGTTTGTAATCCACCATAGGGATTTAGTTATCGATCATTTCTTGTCATGAGCGAGTGATGTGTCAATGCTTTCCTTCGATCTGATATCTGAACGAACAAGTGTTTGTCAGAGTCTTGTTATCTGCTGTAACGGCTTTGATTTCTGTCACGCGCTCATTTATTGGGGGAAATGTGCATGGAAAGTGGTTGCAGACTGTCATGGCCGTTATCAATATGAAAAAATATCCTAGGGATATGTATCCTTCAAAAATATCAAGATTTTATTTCTATTTGTGGATATAGGAACGGACTCAGCTAATCTTGTTTCTTCTATTCATCGGCAAGAGCTGTGCGAGATTTCTCCTTGGCCGCTTCACATTCTTTGGAATGCTTCGCATACCATTTTTCTGACATCCTATGTGCTTCACACGGCTGTATGATTTTATCTTATGCCTCTCTGAGTTTTCTTTTCAGCCACATCACATTCCCTTCACGGCCTTGTGCTACTGACACTTCCAGGGTCTTTGTCGCTAGTTGTTGTCTCAACTCCCTATTTTTCTGGTAAAGCTCGACAATATATAGTTTTTCCTTCTTCAGTTGCTGAGATGGCTCTTGATAATTTATACCAGTGACATCCATCCTCCTCATTCTGCTCCTAATTTCTTGGCTTGTACCTTCTGCAAGCTCCAGCCAGACAATGCGCACAAGTAGTTTTTCAAAAAACGATCTTGCATGCAGATCGTCTAGGATTCAGGCTTCACCAGTTTCCTTATTCTTCTTTTGCCTACCCATTCTTTGAGGTATCTACTATTGGGGAGACAGGGCTTCTACTATCCTTCCTTCCTATGCAGGTCCTTCCTCTCTAGGTCCCACACGGTGTGATGCCATCGTTCTCGCAGATAAAGGGAAAACTCCCTTTATATGCTTGGGGATGCCTGTTGTGAGTGAGAATGAATCCAAGTCTCTTTGTGGATCGAGCCTAGTGATTATGCCACTTCGCACGCCATTCCTTATGTTTTGGGAGGTCACCATGGCGTGACTAGTATTTATATTTCACGCACTGGATCCAAAGAATGCCCAAGATGGAGAATTTGATCGTCCTGGGCCTGTGAGAAAACATACAGACAAATAATGAATATGATTTCACGAATAAAATGGGTACAGAACCTCTAGTATTTATGACAAATCGGGCGGAAGGAGGAATCGTTCCAAGGAGAACTTAATTCATGGTGACTATATGTTTTGAATCAAACTGCAGATTTTCCATAACACATCCCTGCATGTAAGGTTTAGGCGATAAGGACTGCAGGGAATACATGATACAAACATCATGATTTTTCATTCCTTTGGCCTTCATAATGAATTAATAATAGTTACAACACTTGCCGACGAGACTTCCATTAGCTACTTGACTCAACCTGGGGCACATAGAGACTAACATTTAATAGGACCCAACTCTCTAGGAATAACATACCCATACAATTTATGCATGTTTTAAATTTGACATCCCTTCTCATTTCCAAGGGCTAACCAACCACTTGTTGACTTAAACCCCTTCATTGTTACATACCTGACTTCACATGTTTTGACACATGGGCCATAAATCGACTAAAAACCGAGTCTAATTGAAAGGAAAATGGCGATGCTAAATGTTGGTATATGATATATGTGAGTGGATATGGTTTTATTTGATGATAATGTTGATGATGAGATATCAGTATTAGTGACAGATACTGTTACAGTGGAAGATGCGGTGACAGTGACAGTGACAGTGAAAGGGATAGTGACAAGTTGGATGATAGGTTGATTATCCATGACAAATTTATTATCTGTGACAATGTCAGTGACAGGTTGAGTCTACACTTGTATTTCAAGGAGGAAGGAAGGGGAAAGGAAAGGGGTTTGTAGCCTCTTTTTGATTGGAATTAGAGAATACAAGGAGTTGGAGCTTCCTTCAAGTTGGTTCCTGTAAATTAGGGGGTTGTAGCCTCGTTCCAGTTGGATCTAGAGAACTCATGAAGTCAGAGCTTCCTTTAGGTTGGAGCCTATAAATCAGGGGGTTGGAGCCTCCTTCTATTTATACCTAGAGAATTCAAGGAGTTGTAGCCTCCTTTGGTTTGGAACCTGTAAATAGGGGGTTAGATCCTACTTCTATTTTGTTCTTCCTATGAATGTAATCTTCTGATATATAGGAAAGCATTTTGTGGTTTTCTCCCATTTTGGTTTCCATGTAAAAATATAGTGTACTTTGTATCTATGATTATGATGTGATTCATTTTTTATGGTTATATGTTTATGATATATTGAATGCAATCATAAGTGATAACCGATTGGTAAAATTGATGATTACATTTTCTTATTAAAAATGGTAAAAAGTTCTCATAAACGATTCACCCCCCCTCTTAGTGTTGGTGTATATTCCAACAATTGGTACCGGAGAGAGGTTCCTTCGGAATTAGTATAACCACTGGAAGGTAGATCATGGATGGTACTAATAATGGATAACCAATGTTTGATGGTAAAAATTATGCCTTTTAAAATAGAAGGATGAATTTTTTTTTACATGCACATGGATTTGATACGTGGAAAGCAGTGGTAGACAAATATACAACGCATACCACTCCTCCAATGGACACAATGTGAGAGAGACAAAAAGAGAGGGAAGGAATGAAAAAATGAGGGAGAGAGTGTGTGGTAATGGTCAGAAGCATAAATAGGGGGGAGGAGTGGTTGAGAGATAGAGGTAAATAGGTAGGGATGAGTATATGGAGAGAGAGAGAGAGAGAGAACGCATACCACTCCTCCAATGGACACAATGTGAGAGAGACAAAAAGAGAGGGAAGGAATGAAAAAATGAGGGAGAGAGTGTGTGGTAATGGTCAGAAGCATAAATAGGGGGGAGGAGTGGTTGAGAGATAGAGGTAAATAGG
>ML780681.1:1841437-1888655 GCA_009831015.1 Picea engelmannii
ATATATATTACATTTACTCCTCTCTCTCTCTCTCACTCTACCCATATCTAAATCCTTCTATCTTCCCCTCTATGTATGATCTGTCTCACTGTCTCACTCCCTCTCTCTCTCCCCGTATACTCCTCTCTACCTCTTTACCTCTATCTCTCCCCCACTCTTCCCCCTCTCTCTCCTTTCCACCATTACCACATACTCTATCCCTCATTTATTCCTTCCTTCCCCCTCTTTCCATCTCTCTCGCTCTATTATAGGATAATATTACCCTGCAGAAGTTAACTCCCTTAAGCTCTTCCTAGACCTAAGACATAATAGAGATGCAAGAAATAGATTTTTCTAGATCTAAATTATACACGAAAATGATCTATGAGTTGATGGAATGAAAGGTTTACCTGATGATCTAACGGTTTTCCCTGCACACTCCTTAGATGTTATTTTTCTTGAAGATACTCTTGACTCTTACCAACATGGATCTACATACATAGAGACACAAAGAAAACTTTCACAAGATCAAACAAATCATGTACAAATGAATAATAGATCTACTGAGATAACATAAGAATACCAATTCCCTACAAATATTATAACAATTACATACAATCAAGTAAGGACGAAAATCTTGTACATATTCTATTAATGGAACAAATGGCTTACAACTTACAATCAATTAAGTTGATGCGGTCCTTTCCTAAGTTCCTTGCCTAATCTCTCTAATCAAACTACCACTATGAGTTTGTTTTCTTGTTTCTCTCCCCCTTTTACCCATGAGAGACCCTCAATATATAGGATAATAGAGATAAGATCAAAGGTTAATATAGATAGGATCTAGATGCCCAAGATAACAAGCTTCTTGAGGTCGAAGCATGAAAAATTTGAGGTTTGATCTCATCTCATGGAAACTAATCCCAATAAGGGAGTAATAGACCCACTCGCACCCTACATTATTGTAGGGAATGATTGGTCGCCCTTTGAAAGACGACAAGTAGTGACCAAAAATATTGGTCATGGGATGTAAAGGGACAACTAGTGACCAGGCAAAAAGGCACTACAAACTCAGAGGAAAAGTGGCATGATTCATTGTTTAAGATTGTTAACCTCTAGATAATGCCCATCACGTGATCAGGTGGAAAATAATTATATAACACGCTCCTTCTCTCTTCCTCTCCCTCCCCTCCACCTCTATATCCATGTATAACATGCTCCCTCTCTTTTAATCTATATCCCCTCCACCTATAATGATTTAGTTTGTGGTTATGTTGATTCGGTAGAGGTTGAGCAGTCCATACTAAAGCAAATTTGTGCAAACATATTCATGCAACCAATATTGTTAGAGAAGTTGCGGTGGTATTTGGCTTCTCTTGGCTCCCAGGAAGGTAATGTTTGATTCGTTGGGAAAGGTATCAGGAAATTGTTGTCAAGGTGGAGATTGTTGGGTTGTGTCAATACATACTCGTCAATTACATCTGTAGCTGGTTCCTCAATTTCTTGGTCTTCCATATGCCTAAAAAACACTTGAGTAATTTTTGTTTAAATGTAGAATCCCATGAGGTGCTTCTACGAGAATTGTAATCCATTTTTCTCCAATGGATAAGCTATAAAGAATACCATTACTCCCATTTTTTAATATCTTTATTTGTGTGTACTGTGTGAGATTGTTTCTCTCTGTTATTTAATATCTGTTTGCAGGCTCAGATCCTCAACACATAAATGGAGCATAAACTTTATTGTGTTCCATGAAGCTCGACTTGGCTAGTAGCTTCAATGAATAAATCTTAAAAACCCATTTGGAGCTCAAGATGGAAAATGTAAATCATGATCATGACAATGTTGGATTGCCAAACAATTATGCCATGTAAAATTTAGAAAAAGCTATCACTTACAGAGCCATATGAAACACATTGAGGTGGATATATTTTAGGTGGTGCGTTGGCCGTATTGTTTCTTGCAATGCTTCTCTTAGAAAAAAAACACGATCTAATGGAGAAGCTATTAGAAACAACATGGTTCCCACGATGCCATGCACACAATAGTGTTCTTGCTCTGGATCATGGAGGTATTAATTTTATATAAACTCTTCGCTCATAACAACTAGTTTATTCTTCCTGCTTTGCCTATTTGTAACATAGAATTTACAGTGTGATTCTATTCGATGGGTTGTTTTGATATAATTTATAAGTTTTCGATAAAACGTTGGTTGGAGCAAATAACAACTTTGGATCACCTAAGATTTGTGTTTAATTTATTTTTTTGTTATTCGATAGGTTGTTTTGATATAATTTATAAATTTTCGATAAAACGTTGGTTGGAGCAAATAACAACTTTGGATCATCTAAGATTCGTGTTTAATTTATTTTTTGTTTTTTCTTGAAGGTTGAAATTGTTTTTATAAAAATAACTATAATCACATTTAGTGAAAATTTATCCAAAAATAAATTAAAAAACACAATCAAAGAAGGATGTGAAGTTTGATTAGTAAGTATTGTATATTTCATTTTCAAACTTATATATATATTTTATAGATATCATAAATATAAATATAAAATGTTAAATTTTTCCCATCATAAAAATATAATATTTATAATCAAATGAAATATTTATTATATTTTTATTTATTCAATCTTAATTTTATAATATATATTTTTTATAGTCCAATTATATCACGAAATAATAATGATCATGATCACATTTAAATTTATCTATATAAATTCAACTTCTCATTTATCATACATTAAGATAAATGAAATTTTTAAAACTCAAAATTTAAAATTTTTCAATTTTAGAAAAGTTTTTATCTCAAAGAATTGATACCTCTAGAATTAAGATGTATTTACTATGATTCTTTATATCTATAGATGTCATATGTCAATTATATGTTGAGTACGAAAGGAACTTTTAATTTATATATAAAAAAACTTTATACATGTCATATATCAATTATATGTTAAATAAGAAAAGAATTTTTAATTTATATATATAGAAAAAAAATTTATATTGAAATATTTTATTTAAGATGAACATTAAACATTGAAATAGTTTTAGTTTACATTGAATTTTTTAATTATTAATATTTTTAAATGTAACATGTCAACTCCATGATAAGAAAAGAATTATACATCTAAAAAGCTCTCTAAATATGCAATGATATTTAAATTAAATCTATCATTAATAACAATTTTAATCATGTTAAAGATATATAAACTATGTTAACGTAGAAATTTATAGATGGAGAATGCGTTGCGTAGACAAAGACATTTAGCAAATTCGCCGTCGATATTGATAAACTATTGTGCGAGGTCAACTATCGACGTCAACTACTAAGAAAAAAGAGGCGAGATATTACGGCGGAATTGATGTGGACGTTAGATTGGATGGAAGTAAACAGCGCGGCGAAGTCAAGTTCTAGAAGTTTCGGTGGAATAAATGTGGCCACTAGATTAGTGGAAAGCAAGCGATGAAACCAGACCGATTAAGCCAGTAAAGTTGGGCAGATCGGATGAGTGGAATGAATGTGCAGAGCAGGATGAGCACTATGATAATTTGTGGAGTTATTGGAGTTTTAAACGAGGGAGTGAGGAAGCCGTATAACGTTTGGCTTTGAATGCCTCGGGGTGAATATAAAATCTAAAAAATAATTAAACATAACAAATCCATGTTCCGTGAATAGCGGTTGATTGACTTGGGGAGGGAAGACCTGATAAGATGCGGCTGAATATGAAGTAAATTAAAGATAAAGACAAATCCATGGTCGGCGTATTGGACATTGTTTAATTGTTCTAGGTTTTGTCTCTTTTTATTTGAATTTGATGAAATAAATATGGAAAAAATCATGATTTTTTTTTTGTTTTGTTTAAAATGTATTTATGAATGTGATACTCTAATTATACTGAATTAATCAGTTAAATACGCAAATCCAATAATTTCTGGGTAGATTTAAGGCAAACTAAACAAAAAAATATCTAAATGGCAAAAAGTAGAACAGTTAGAGTAAGACATTTTCATAAGCTTAATTGGAACTATAGCCTTGTAAAAACCATAAATGGAAGGTGGAAAACTTATTATGAGCTTGAAAATAAGTGTAAGCTAGCGAACCTTGGAGGGTGGAAAGCTTATTATGGGGTTGAAAATAAGTGTAAGCTAGCGAACCTTGAAAAAAAATGTAAGTCTTGTTACTAATGTTATCTTATACATATGTGCACTTTGGGAATGCATGATCTCTACATAATCTTGGAGAAAGACAAAACAGATCCAAAAGAATTTTACTTGTAATATCAAAATTAAAGGCACTACACCCTATCCTATCCTCCTTATAGAAGTGAGCATTTCCCCATTGAAAACACGACCATGATTAGGTAATTAATCTATAAGAACAACATAAACAACATGGATGACAAGATGCTCCCCAAAATCTCTTCAAACTCCAAATTCCAGCCAAAACCACTAGTGACTAAGGCGAAGATAGAATGAAAGCAAGGATGGGATAAAGATGCCAAGTGTTGGCTAAATCATTGGGGATATAGGAAGATGGGATAAATATGCCAAGTGTTAACTAAATCATTGGGGATATGGGAAGATGTCATTGCGCAAATAATATTAAAAATATTATTATATCTAAATTTAAAGAGAATTTGTGGTGTGATAAAGAATTAGAGGATAAAAGAGAATTAAGATACTACAAGGATGCACTCAATCATATCCTAGAAGATCAAAAGTATCTCTATTTTGAATAGGAAAAACAAGAAAATCAACATTGCTAAAATTGGACCAACTCCCACAAGAGAAGATCAAAAGTATCTCTATTTTGAATAGGAAAAACAAGAAAATCAACATTGTTAAAATTGGAACAACTCCCACAAGTTGCATAGCAAAACTGAGTGTTAGACAATTCCTATAGCATGATGGGATTAAAGAATATGTCATCTTTGTGGGACTAAGAGGGTTGAAGATGAAAAACACTTTTTCCTAGAGTGCCCGATATATATTCAAATTAGATCACAATTTCAAAGTATCTATCACAATATTGGCTTTCCAAACCTCCTAAGTCATCAAAACTATGGTGATTTTAAAGTGTTTCTCTTAAAAAAATTCGAACAAATAAAATAAAAAATAAATCTAAGTAATTTGTTACCTTTCTTAAGGTATGATTGATCAATCCTAGTTTCATTGAAAGTTAATCATCATCATTATCATTATATTTTTATTATTAAATCTTAGTTTTATTGAAAGTTAATCATCATCATTATCTTTATATTTTTATTATTAAATAGATTGTATTAATTAAATAAATAAAATTGTATTAAAAAATAATATCAATTCATTTAAAAAAATTATTAAAAATTATATAACATTTATATGTCTTCAACAATTAATTTATATATATATATATGAAAATAAAGATTGAAAAATTATATAAATGGAAATAAAGATCCTTGGTATCGTGAAATTCTTAACTAAGACATTTTTAATATCACATTTGAAAACCATTTTTTCACACCATCCTTAAAAGCATACGCTTGGTCGAAGCTTTTGCAATTCATGAGATGCCTTTACATACATTCACAAGGACAATAGCAATGAAGCGAGTGCTTCAATGGTCTATGAAAAATAAGGCAAACACTCCATCTTGGCAATACCGAAATATTTTTACATTTTAGAGGGGGATTTTAAATGTCTAAATTAGAGTAACAAAGTATTACATAATGGAAAGAGATCATGCAAGACCTAGGAGAGTCTATTGAAAGACAACAATTAAGATATAAGAGAGTCTGATTGGGAATATGATCGATATAAAAGATAAGATGGGATGAACAGTTATATATCTATCTATATATATAAATAAAGTTTTAAAAGATTGGATCAAGAGAATTTATTTAGGAATATGATTCATGCTTTAAAAAGACCATATACATATATAAGATTGGATGACCACTTGTTTTAAAAGATTGGATGACCAATATTATATACATCAAGTTTTATGATGTTCAACATAGTAATGTTTTATTTAAGGAATTTATTTTACATTTATTTATTGTTTCTTCAATATAAAATTAAATTATGATGATGATTGTGAAATAAACAGTAGTTGAATTAATGTATTTATTTCATATTCATTTTTTATTTTTATTTTGAAGAAATCAAATTTTGATGATGATTGATAATGTTCATTCAAATTAACTTTGGGGTATTGGATTTTAAGAAAAAACTCATAAGGAATAATTGATTCGCTTTCGAATGCTAATTTTATGTTTAAAAAGATTGGAAAGATTTTCTAAATGTTTATGTCTTTGATGAGTTAAAAAGTTAGGAATTTTAGATCTTTGTTGCAAATACTTCTTCAACACAAAATTATGATGATTATTATGATGACAGTTAACATTCATTGAGACCAAAGTATGGTCTAACAAACTTTAAGAAGAAACTACTATGGAATTAATTGGTTGGCTTTATCATTTTAATAGTAAGCTTACAAAGATTTAAGAGTAGTTGTCCTAAATATGGATAGTTTTGACGAGTTAAAAGGTTAACAAGGTCAATATCATTGCAAATATTTCTTCATCACAAAATTATTATGATGATGGTGGTGATGATTGTTAATCTATTAAGACCAATTTTGGTCTATTGAACCTTAAAAAAATGGTAAGGAATTAATTAGTTTACTTAGAATTTTGTTCCTATGTTTGAAAATATTGGAGAGAAGATTTCATAAATATTGTTATATTTGATAATTTAAAAGGTTAAGAAGGTCAATATTGTTTTTTTTATTGTAAATTTAGCTACTCATAATTAGTTAGAATATAACACAAAAGTACATTCTTGCGAGGTGATTTGTTCAACCTTTGAAGATTATTTCTGTGTTGGTATTCAATATTAACATTTTTTTTATTATAATATCAATATATCAATCAAGCCTATGTTCTTTAGATATAATGGTAGGAGAATAACAAAAGTTGTTTTATTTTCTTTTCTACTTTTTTCTCATTTCTGCATTTCACATGCAGAATGTGGAATGCATAAATTCTTCTTGTATTTTCTCCCCATGGCCAAGTTCTATCATTCTTGAATTGATTCCTATGATGCATAGTGCAGAGCCAAGTTTCCGAGTTGTTATTACCTTATTTATATTTCCACATTTTGTCATTCTACATGCGAAACGTAGAATGCATTTTTCTTCTTACTTTTTATTCCCATGGAAGTGTCCCTTCATTTTCGCATCGCACATTCGGTGTGAAATGCATAGTTGAGTTTTTCAGTTGTTCTTACCTTATCTACCTTTCCACTTTCTACATGCATAATGCAAAGTGTAGAGAGTCTTTGCTAGTTTCTCCAAATGGCTAAGTTCCTACATTCTTGCATCATTACATCTAGTGTAGAGTGCAGAGCTAAGCTTTCAAGTTGTTCTTCCCTTATGTGTATTTCTACA
Organism: Picea engelmannii; assembly: GCA_009831015.1. Lineage (NCBI taxonomy): Eukaryota > Viridiplantae > Streptophyta > Pinopsida > Pinales > Pinaceae > Picea > Picea engelmannii. The sequence goes on from ML780681.1 coordinate 1,848,852, forward strand.
TTCTGCATGTGGAATGCATAATGCAGAGAGTCTTGTTGATATTTCTCCTTATGGTCAATTCCCTACATTCCTACATCATCACATCATGTGTAGAGTGTGGAGTTCAGTTTTTGAGTTGTTATTCCCTTAACTAATGCATTATCACCTTATTCCTCTAGCATTTCAAAGAAATTCTATGTGGAATGCAAAGTTTGTCATGCCACTCTCTTTCCTTTGCATCCTTCACCTTCTAGACTCTTACATCCCACATTCCACTTCTTCTTGTGCATGCACATACTAGACACTCACCTCCTTTACTGCCACATTCTACTTTGCATCCTTCTATTGTTTTCCGTATATAATTTTTGAATGCAAATGCAATCATCCTTTAGAGAGTTTTCTTCCATGATATCTCAACTTACATATAACTCTTGATTTCCTAGCAACACTCAGTCATTATATAGTTTTCCTATCAAATAATTGTTTTTACACTTTACATAGAGTGGAATGCTTATTCGGATGAGTGAAATGATATTCGTTGTGCCTTTTGTCTCGAGGAGAGTCTCTAGTTGTGTATGATCTTGTTGTATTAGGTTCCATTCAACATTTTTGGAGTGCATTCAACAATATGAGGGAGAATTCTTCCACTATCATCTCGTCATACCCATGAAATAAGGAAACAAGAAGTCCCTTTTCTAGAGATGTACCTTTAGCTACATTATTGGTTTCTACCCCTAGGGAACCCATGAACACACTAAGGATATGACTAGAGGAGTCCCTAAAATCCCTTTCTAACCTCAATGGGCCTAGATTTCCTTTCAAGGCACCATCAAAATGATTTTTATAAGTTTGATGGTGGGGTAGACCATGTGTCTAAGGATTTGTCTTAAGGAGTGAAGGAATCATTTTTATCTATCAATTTCCTAGATTTAATGCCCTAGAGAGAGAGAATTATTTCCTCCTTGTTTAAGAAAATTTTCTTTTAGGTTCTCATGACATGAAATGAATTGTTTCTTCTATGTTTTGGGAAATCTCAGCCCAAGAAACCTCCATCCTCATTGGCCTACTTTGAATATGTGCTAGTTAAATTCCTTCCAAATCAACCACAAAATAAAATATAATGTCTTATTTAAGACTGGGATTAATAATGGAGATAAATGCCACTCTTTTATGGTTTCCAAGATGCCATGTATTCTTCTATCTATTTGCTTAAAATTCATAGGACATCTATCCCATATGAACTTTATCTATTTACATTGGTTGAATAGGTGTTCACTTATTTTTCCTCTTTCCTACAAATGAAGTAGAGGAATGGTTTCTCGAAATCCCTTCATTGTAGTTTATTCAATGTTAAATTTTTTTATCTAGCAATAAAGTAGAGGGAGGTGGAGAATTTTTCCCATGTTCTTGGGTTCCAAACCTCCTTGGAAATATTATCTTTTTCTTGTAAAATGTTCCATACTTCCATTATATAAGTTTGTTTAGCTGAGAAGGTCCTTCCTCTTGTCTATCCCCGTCGAAGCTTATTAAGTTTTTCCTTAAATATTGTCTTTTCTTGTATTTAGTTTTTCCGTTAGTAGGTCTACTCCCTTTTGAGTGATTTCTGGGGGGCATGTATATCTTATCTTCCAATATTGCCATCGATTGTGCTCTCTATTTTATTTTTCCTCCCACTAATGAATGACATAATTCCATTTTGAGACATGGAATATCTTGCGAATATCTATAAAAAAATCTTTCCTTCTTAGTTGAGGTTGTTTATACCAAGAATAATCCCAAAATAAAGCAAAGTTCCCTACTTTAGTTTCCCAAAAACACTAGTTTTGGACTATAGTTTTGTTTTTCCAAGCATAGTTCCATATCAAAGATCTTGATATGTTCAACACCATCCTTAGATGATCTCATTCTTTAACATCCCTTACATACTTTTCTCATAATAATTTACCAAAAAATTGTTCCTTTATATTCAACCACCTCCACCATATATTTTCTATCTACACATTCTTAAATATTTGAAAATCATGAACTCATAGGCCCATTGAATATTTTGGAATACATCATTTTTCCCAAGACTAAAGGGACCATTTTATTTCTTTCTTAGCTCGCTCGCAGAGAAATATCTTTAAAGACTTTGTATGGCCTTTAGAATCTTGAGAGATGTTGCCAACACCAAGAATAGGGTGTATTATCATAGTACTATGTATACAACCTATTATTTATCATCTTCTCACTGAGTCCCCACAATGAGTCAAATTCCTCCTTACATTGCATTATAGATCCATCATTACAATGCTTTCACTTTCACAACCATGGGATGATTTCTAGAGTGATTCTCTATTTATCTCTCATTAGTAGCCACAACATGATACCATACACATCTTTGATTCAACATTTTTTTAATCCTTATTCTTTGCACTTGGAAATCTTACTGGTTAGAACACCAATAATAATGAAAGGTCTACATATGTTGTATCTCTATCCCAATCCAACTCTCTATGCATGTTCATACTCAGCATGACAATCTATATGTTTATGTCTATTTTCAATAGATTGGCATGATTGAGAGTTTGGAGGAAAGTGGGGATGATTTCAATCTAAAATAGGAGGAATTGATATAAAAAAAAGGGTATCTTAACCCATCTCAATGTCTAAGTAAACCTCAAGATCACTCAACTAACCAACTTAGCTAACCATTTTTGGAGAAAAAGGGTCCCTCTTTCCTTGATGGTGTATCCATGTAGGGGATTCCTACACATTTAATAATTAATATGTTGATGTGTTAGTTGAATAATTAGTTAGAGCATCTCTTTCTATCCTTGAGTTGTGTGCATGTGGATATAATATTAATTTACCAGTTTAATGTGACATGCATGCTTAGATAGGTTTTGACTTGGTCTATCAATAAATATAGTGAGATATATGTAAATATATAAGAATGACATTTTCCTTCTCATTAAAAATAAGTCATATGTTCTTATCTACTCTACATTTTGGGTTTTCATTGTTATATCTCATCATTTGTTAAGATCAGTTATATCATTTTTTGTTCTAGTTTTTCCAATTTGTCTCTCAGGTAGTAGGTGTCGTACAATTATGCCTAATTGTGATGTTTGACAATAGTTATATTTTACATTACCACATTCATCTTGGCTAACTTTATGTCAAATTACAAGGGTTCCTCAATGGTTATGTTGCATTATGACATTCATCAAGGGTTATGTCACATTGAGTTTGGTTGAGTATGGTTGACCAAGGTTGAATACATTTCATAATATTTGATTATGCTAAACTTTGGTTGATTGTGGTTGAAAATCATGGCCATGGTTGAGCATAGTCAATATTCCCCAAGGGTTATATTGATTGAAACATACCTCAATGGTTATGTGACATTGCAACTTTAATCTTCGATTAACTATGTTGAATTGTTATGTTTCCCAATCGTTATGTTGCATTAGAACATTCATCAATGGTTATATCACATAATGACAATCCTCAAGGTCGACCATGGTTGACTATTGTTGACTATGGTTGACAATATTTGAAGAGGTTAAATTCAATATTCATTCATGTTGTGACATGAAGATGTTTACTATATATGATCGCATTGACTATGGTTGAACATGGTTGACTTTGGTTGAGTATGGTTGGCCATAGTTGACGATGAATGATAATTCTTGATTATTATTAACTATCATAGAGCATGTGGATATGGTTGACAATGGTCGAATATGTTTAAAATTTATGTTTTATACCTTCATACCTTATAGCTCCATAACTTTCTTATTTTACACCCATTCAATTATTTAATTTGAATAAAATTTATGATTGTAAAAATATTATTATTTAAATTAACTATAATATAATGTATGTGTTTAAAAAAATAATATTTGGCCATGGTTGACTATTGTCTACTTACTTGGATATGGTTGATCATGGTTGAATATTGTTGAGAAAACTTAGAGTTATGGTTGACTTTAAGATTATTTCATATTATGGTAGTAAGAGGTTGATAATATGGTTATATCTATTGTGATGTTTATCTTGGATGACTTATGCCAACTTGATATGTTCCTCAATGGTTATGTGTCATTGTGGAATCATTAAGGGTTATGTTTCATTGTGTCATTCATCAACTGTTATGTTGCATTGAATCATTCATCAACTTCTATGTCACATTATGATCTTCCTCAAGTGTTATGATTAAATGTGATGTTTCTCAATGGTTATGTCTCATTATAACATTCATCTTAGCTAACTTCATGTTAAATTCTATATTCCTCAATGATTATGTTGCATTGCAATGTTCATAATGGGGTATGTTTCATTTTTTTTGGTTCGTCATGTAGACCATAGTTTATTATAGTTGACCATGGTTGAAATTATGTTTTATTTTAAGGATTTATTATGGTTCACCATGGTTGAAAATGATTGTCATGATTGACCATGGTCAACATTCCTCAACAGTTATGCCAATTGCATTGTACCTCAATGCTTATGTCACATTGAAAAACTTTCATATGAATGGCTATGTTGCATTGAGAAATTCATCAAGGACTATGTTGCATTGCATCATTGGTTATTTATATTAACTATAACATAATGCATTTGTTTAAAAAATTAATATTTGTTCATGGTTGACTATTGTTTACCATGTTTGAGTATGTTTGGTGTAACATCCTGCTCTTGCGTGCACCAGATGTGACTTATTCTTTGAGGACACTTATGTGCAAGTGATCCGGTTTATTATTTGATTGACTGCTTAGCTTATGGATTCTGATGTTGAGACTGTGGATTCTGATGTCATGTTATGTTAAGTTATTTATGTATAGACATGTGCTATTGACTGGTTTCTCCTGAGTGTACAACACTCTAGATTGATTGAGGATGTGATGGCATTGATGGACCTCCTTGGACTCTAGATCAAGTCAGGGAGTGGACTATTTTTGGTTTGAATATATTTGTTATTACATATGTGACATATGACTGGTATATTATGATGTTGTTTATGGATCGCTGCCATGTTTCATTGATGGATGTAGGTTGATAATAGTTTTTTAATCAGACTCACATTTGGAGTAAAGGGGTCATGCACGAAAACCAGAGATATTTAGGGAGAGGTGTGGCAACAACCATTCAACAACCTACTAGCACTCCTTCTATGGATCGAACTGTAGGTTAATGATTACCTAGTTCGAGAGATCCACGGTGCCATGAGGGAAGAATCTGACAGATCCTCATGAAGATTCTAAGGGGCGCACAATAAGGCAGGGTCCTTATTCCTTAGAGGCCCTTAGTGTCCCACAACCCAGCAGAGTATTGACTCCAAGTGCTTGATGTCTACCAAAATCAATCAAAAGGAAAGTGGCACCCTTGGAGTACGTAGTGTGTCTTGAAGGGTACGTCGCATAAATGAATCATGAACGAAGGTGAGTGGCACCCTTGGAGCACGTAGTGCATCTTGAAGGGCATGTCACGGTTTTAACACTGGTGATCCAATGAACCTAGGTACCTAGAAAACAATATATCATTTTGTCATAGTTAGCCTTAAAATAAATGTTGTGAGTAAAGTTTATTAATTATAAAATTTCCCTTTAAATTTTTTTTGCTAAGCCTAGTGAAATTAAAGCCTAGGTCTAAATAGGGTATGAGGTCAAAACATTAATTAATCCATTAATAAATGGGGGATAGAGAAAAAACAAATTTAGAATTAAAAGGAGAATTAAATTATTTAAAGGATTAATTGTTGGCTAAATGAAAAACTTTCTAATTTAGAACTTAGACCAAAAAGGGAAACTTAATTACAAAAGGAATGTGGAACATAGAAGGGAATCTAGTCTACAGAACTTTCCCTAAACGAACTCAACTAATCTTTAAGAAGGGCATCAATCATTAAAGGACATTGAGGGAATAAAGGGACAAGAATGAGCGTTTTTAGGAATGTTTTAATCAAATTGACAATTTAATCAAATTAATTAATTAAATTTCTGATGCAACTAAGGGATTCAATGACAAGTGTATGGGGGAGAATATTCCTAATTAAAATTTAATAGAAAGAATTTTATTGTGCATTTTGACAGCTAGTCACTAAGAAAACTCTATAAAAGCGATGGCAAAAAAGGGCAAGGGACGACCGGTATGCATAAGGTTATGCTGTTGGAATTTTTCTTAACTGATTTTTCTTGTGGGAGTTGGGATACCCAGCTCGAAAGGGGAGTGGTAGCTCGACCTTGCGAGGTGAGCTAGGAGCTAGATTCTTCTCTGGTTTTTGTGTGCGTGGCTCCTTTGCGGCTTGGGGGTCTCATGGGGAAAAAGAGTACCTCAATGTTGGTTGGGAGGTATCGGTGATGTCTCAAGGGTTAGCAAGCAGGAGCGAGGAGGATGGATCTTCAGCAGCCGAAGGACATCAGTAAGCAAACGTCGATTAAGGTACTCATGATTAAATTTTCATTTGTATTTGTTTAAAGTTTGCTCATGGATTTAATTATTATAGTAATTGTAATGGCTTACTTTATCCTTGCTCAACGATTTAATTTTGCATGCTCAGAAATTGTGTTTTAGTTTTGCCATAAATTGTGATTTAGTTTTGCCTCTGATAAGCGATTTAATTTTTCATGCTCGGAAATTGTTTTTGTCTTTGTGTTTTCCACTTCCTTGGCATTTTACCTTAGCGATTTTACATATGTCAATGAATTTGCAATCGCCCTTCTTTTGTGTGGTGACTTGAAATTTTGGGATCGAGTCTGGTAGCCTTCCTGGATTGCGCTTGATATGTCCCTGCATCTATTACATCTCGCTGAACGAAAATTTTAAAACCTTGACTTCCAATTTACCCAGGGAGGGTGATCTCTGATGTTTTTATTTATTTCCACTCGCTCAACATATTCTTAAACTGGTCTGCGATTTCTCCTTCCTTGAATAGTGGAATAACTCTGCGTTTTCCACTAACTGGACATCGTTTTGGTTTCCTTGAATCTCTGACGTTTCGTCATGGGACAACCCTCAGCGAAGTGCCATTATTCCTCTGCGAATCTAGTGGGTAAAACACGTTGTGAATTGGGGGAAGAACCCACTCGCGTTTACCCTTTTCAGGTGTGAATCTGGTGGGTAAAACACTCAGTGAGTTGGGGGAAGAACTCACCCACGTTTTCCCTTTTCCTGTGCGAATATAGTGGGTAAAACACCCTGTGAGTTGGCTGGAGAACCCACTCACGTTTTCCTTTTTCGTGTGCGAATATAGTGGGTAAAACACCTTGTGAGTTGGGGGGAGAACCCACTCGCGTTTGCCCCTTTTCCTGCGATAGTTTCGTGAGTAAAAATACCCTGTGTATTGGAGGAACCACCTTGCACAGTACACGGTGGCTCTCTACGTTTTTTCATGAAAATTCACATGCGTTCCTTCTCCCCAAATGGCGGTGGTGCCAGAGATTTAACCCCCCCTCTGCGTTTTAAGTACGACGTGGATTGTGTTTCCATCTCCCCTGTGGCGATTTTTCCAGAGATTTACCTATGTTGCGTTGTTGTTTAAAAAAAATTGTTTTAGCGAAACCCCATACTTCAATATGAAGATGGAGGTGGAGTTTTCGCTTGCTGGTGGTTACCACTGTTGCTTGGTGGATGGTTCGTTTCTCCTCCCAACAGAATTAAGTTCACCTTTAAGTTTACTTTTGCCTTACAAGAACAAGTTGAAGTAGTTATTTTTGTGTTTTAGATGGGTATTAATTGTTGTTATTTGTGTAATGGAAAATAAGTTAACAATCTCAAATCAACCCTAACTTACGTCACGAAGATTAAATCAATGGATTGCCTATAGTTGTAATTTAAAAGATCTTCAAAGGATCTTCACCCGTGTCTTGTAACTAATTAATTAATAATTTATATGTATTCATAATTGATTAGACCTATATAAAAGTTGTTCAAGTTATAATATCTTACTTCTAGGGTTAAATGGATTCTCTATTGAACAATGCTAATCCCTTCATTTTCATTATTGTCATAAATTGAGAAAAGATTAATTCACTAGGGGCTTTCTTAACTATAATTTCGGATGGTTATGTGTGTAGCTTACCTTTGCGCAATAAAAAATTACATTGATACCTATTGCATCGTGGCATAAAATCAATGTATGGATGGTCTTGTGGGTAGTTTACTTTTCTAGCCACCAAAAATGTTAGTGAATAACGAATAAGCGATTAGATTACCTTGCACCACATACTATCCTTTGATGAAATAATTATATTGTTTGCACACTATAATAATGATGATGTATGTTGAACTAAGCGATTAATATTAATGTGCACAATGAATGAGGTTGGTTAGTGTTTAATTTGGTGATTAGATCACGCACACATCTTGAAATTAATGAGGATTTATGTTAAATTCCGTACTTGATTAATCACGTGCCTTGGAATAAATTAGATGATTGCTTGTGCCATGAAAATAAAATAAGTAGATTTCATGGTGCCTTGATCATGTGAATGTTAAAGGTTTTAGAATTTGTTATCTTGCGACGTTACTTATATGGATTGTGATTGTTGGAATTTAGTTACTCTTGCATCGTTGAATAAGTTGATATATGATTAATCAAGTGAATGGTTTCTTATGTGTAACTAGTCTTAAATGTGGTTCTTATGGAATGCTTCATTGATGTCTAATCACATCAATTAATTTATGCATGCTTGTAATAGAATCTTATAGCACCTGAATAAATGATCATTAAGGTGTTGATTGATTTAGTAATTTAAATTTCTCTTGCTGCCTGATTTGTGATAATTTAGATTGATTGTCGATCTAGTTGATGTTGGACTTGATGTAATGAATGACTGATAGATATTGAACGTTTTGTGCAAATGGAAACTAATGAAGGGATGTTTTCTCTAGATGATAGATTGTGTGTGCGCTAAATTATAATGTATTAAATGAATTGGTGGACCTTAGACTTCGTATGCCATTGGGATGTGATGAAGGGATGATGTTCTAGATGATTATTTCTCGCGCACCTAAAAGATGATGTATTGAATGATTTTGTAGTTACCTTCCACCATTGATTTAGTCCGACTTAATAATAAAATTTGTTGCACTCCTTAATTTAAGTGGGCATGCGATTACTTATTCTTTATTCTCTTGCACCTTGATTTTAATGCTAATTAATCTCACATCTTGAATTATTTATTTATGACTTATTTAGTGACTAGTTCTCATGAGTCGTTGACTAAGTTGACATGAGAATGTTCAGGAATTATTACTCTCACGGGTAGTGGATATGATGCACGGTTGATATTGATGATGGGTAACCATGCGACATGTTTAATTGTGAATTTAAAATTAAAAGACTGATGGTCCCTATGAGATCCATTGAAGGTTTAGGATTGTACATTATCACATCGTTATTATTGGTAGAATGAACTATTGTTGGGATGTTGTAATTAATATGTTAATACATTGATGTGTGTGTCATGATTCATGGTGGCGATATGTCGGCCATGTTTTGTTTGGATTATTAATGCTTATTTATTGTTTCGTTAAATTTATGTGATTGATGTGTCGACAACGTTGACTATTTATCATGATATTCAAATTTTCCCAACACAACTTTAAAAGAAAAAAAAAATGACTTGTTGTACATCATTGGGCTCACATAACGACGGGGTCGTTACATATGGTATCAGAGCGGGTTCAACCCTCCGACTGTGGATGGTCACGCCTTCCACTGAATTAAGCCTTTGATTATTACTTAGCGCTATTTAAAATTTTAACCTATCCATACAGTAATCACATTTAGAGGATGTCGCTGAGATTCACAACATGGTGTTGGGGAAGGAGGTGTGACCCCTCCAAAAGCACCCGCCCCCTAGGAGTCCAACCCCCAAGGGGTGGAACAATTCCTCGGGTGGGAGTCAATTGTTATAAGTGATGTGGATGGTTTGAAAAGGTCCTGCGAGGGAAATGTGAGAGGCCTTGAATAACCGTCTGTACTGAGATAAGGTTAGGGCGCATGTACCCTTGAGGGTCCTCAGTGTTCCCTAGCTAATATTGCTGGCATTCACGGAAAACTCTAGAAGATTAAATTTCTGAGTTCATGAGTGCCACGAACAACTCAACCTTAGAGGCAGGACTGGAGATCAAGGTGATGTGCTTTGCAGTTCACAATTATAACCTCCAGCACCAAGGTCCCCATAGGTGGTCCTTAGATAAAGGGAGTGTTCTTCTATGGAGGAAGACGCTCCTACCTCAGCTAAACATGGTCGTCGAAGTCATGTTAGGGTAATAGTTCTAAGAGAAGTAATTGTCAAAGGAATTCATTGAGAGTCAGCTCGATGAGTTCAATGCCTTATGACATGGTGGTCGTATGGTTCCAGATTATGAGACCAGATTTATGGAGCTACTTCGGTATGCCCCGCATCTGAACACGAAGAAGATGAAGATCAACAAGTTCGTGACTAAACTTAACTCCATCTTTCGTGCAAAGGTTAGGATCTAAATGCCTCGGAAATTGCATAATGTAGTCCAGTAGGCCTCTTAGATAAGGAATATTTGACTGCGGGAGTCTAGGCAGGACTCCTACAAGACCATCTGGATGCACAACATTTGGTGTGCAACAGCATTAGACATCGGCTAAACAAGACATCTTGGTATCGAGATATGTCTATAGGTCCCTTGTTCATGACACCATGACGATAGGTTCCTCAGCACAGGGCTCCCTATAGCAGACCACCGCATATGCGGCCGCACCACTAACAACCGTTGTCTAGGCTTGTGAGTAGAACAAACGAGGATATCAGGCTAGTGGGCCAACAACTTCTATTTTGAGGTTAGGAGTACTGGACCAAAGGTGGGTGATGGACATGTGTAGAGTCACCTTACCAACAAGACTATTTGGTTGAAAGGGCCAGAGCGGTCGAGTCAACAGGACACACTACCATGGAAGAGATGGGAAAGGTCCATTGGATTCATGATCGAGATGAATAACCATCAAGCCAAGTGTTAGGACACTGAGCTCAAGGCATTGAGTACCATCATCAACAAAAAAATAGTATTTGTTAGATCTCAATGCTCAAGAATATTTATTCTAGACCATGCGGAGGGGATTTAGGTAAAGATAGTCAAACATGACAAGTTAGGCTATGTAGAAATGGCTTCGGGAGCCAAGCAATAGGATGGAGGAAGGGTTACAAAATGTAGACTTAACCTGGGGAATAGTGTAACAAAGTCCTACTTATGTCACGATCATAAGATATTATGACGATCTTATCAGTATGGACTGCTGGGAATTGCATGATGCGATACTCAACAGTGAGAGGAAGCAGTTGAGTTGGACCAACGTTGAGGGACAAGGATGTGTGATTGTAGGAAGAAAATAGGGAGTATCCCTGAGGTTTACTTCTTCCCTACAACGACAGAAGAGCTTGCGCAGGGATGCAAGTTATATGCAATATTGGCACTAAATGATAAGGGCGTGACAGAAGGATTAGAAGGACCTTCTCATGGCATGAGTACTGCTGACATGTTTGCAGAAATTTACCTAGATTGTCTCCGCCAGTGAGTTGGAGTTTAAATTGACTCGAAACTTGAAACATAACCAATAGAAATAATTTTTTATTGGAGGTTGATCCATGAGTTTCAGGAGTTGAACATGTAATTGAAGGAGTTGCTAGACCTAGGCGTTATACATCCAAGTATGTCAAATTGGGGTGATCCTGTTAATTTTGTATGGAAGAAGGATGGGTCGTGGAGACTCTTCTTGACTACATTCGAGTATTCCTTGATGACATTTTGATATATTCTCGGATGGAGGAATATCAGGATGAACTTTTATGCTTGGTACTATGGTGTTGCGAGAGAACAAATTATGGGAAGCGGTCCCAATGATATTGAGGATTCATTACTTAGGGCATGTTATCTCGAGCGAAGGTATAGTTTTGGATCCAACAAAGGTAGAGGCTATTAGGAAATTGACCACGCTGAAAAACGTACCAGAAGTATGTAAATTCATGGGTTTATCTTGATATTATCAACGGTGGATCAAGAGTTTTTCGAAGATAGCAATTCGATTACAGAATTGCATAAGAAGAACACGAAGTTTGTGTGGACCGAGATATGCATTGAAGCATTTTGAAGGCTGGAGGAGATGTTGATGATAACATCGATACTAAAAGTCCCTAACATGGACGAGGACTTCTTGGCATGCACTGATGCATCCAAGTAAGGCTTAGGAAAAGTCTTGATGTAAGACCGTAGAGTGATCACTTACATCTCGAGGAAGTTAATAGAGCATGAGGAGAACTATGTGATGCATGATTTGGAGTTGTTAGCCATTGTGTATGCCCTAAGAGTGTGGAGACACTACTTGATTGGATGGAATTTCGAACTAAAAATAGACCATTGTGGTTTACAACACCTTTTTATGCAAAATGACTTGAATGCGCGACAAAGGAGTTGGTCAAAACTTCTTATCGATTAATATTTTTTGATTTCCTACTTAAAAGGTATGGTAAATAGAGTGGCAGATGCGTTGAGTTGGAGACCATGCATATTTTCAGTGATACTTCTTCAAACAAATCTATGTGAAAAGATTCTAACTACAATGCGACGCTGACCGATATAAGAGGGTAACGAATTTTTTGGGCAAGCGACCATGTTGGTACCAAAATTGAGGGATATATTATGGACAAAAATGAATCTTTGAGATATAATAACCGGATTTACTTACATCACCATGAAAAATTAAGAAGTTTTGATATTATGTGAAGCTCGTAGCGCAGTGTACATGGTTCATCCATGAGTCATGAAGATGAGGAAATATCTTAAGCCCTTATTCTTCTGGAAGGGATAAAGGCGAACATCATCAAATGCCTGGTGAGATGTCTAGAAGGTTGGTAGGTGAAGGCTGAACATAGAAATCCGAAAGAAGCTGCTAGTATGACCATAAGCGATCCACGAAATGGAAGAATAAGTACAAATGATAAGAAAAAAGTTTGGAAGAAACACAAGATAAACATAAGGGTTTGTCGATGCGCATCGCGTGACCATTTGTGAAGGGCTTAACGGCTGGTCATGCCTCATTCTTTGAGGCATATGCATGATGTTTATCTTATATCTAGGTGCAAATTTAGATTAGTGACCATACACTTATGATTGACTTGATTTATTAGCAGATGTTAGGCGAGGGTGCGCTCATGGCAGAGCCAATCCACCTTATGGACCATTGCATTTGATATCTATGGTGTCAAACTATCGATTAGGTAAAGGTCCAATGGGACAATTATAGTACACACCCGACTACCTGGAAGGACACATATGATATGCGTCGACAATTTCCATTTTTATTAATAGCTATACATTTAGATATTGTTAGATACTTTATTTCTGCACTTGTGTACTGTGAAACTTTGAGACGAAGTTTAAAACAAGAGGGGGTGTATGTAACATCTCACTCTTGCACACACCAGATGTGACTTATTCTTTGAGGACACTTGCATGCAAGTGATCCGGTTCATTATCTGATTGACTACTTAGCTTATGGATTATGATGTTGAGACTGTGGATTCTGATGTCATGTTATGTTAAATTATTTATGTATAGACAGGTGCTATTGATTGGTTTGTCCTGAGTGTATAGTACTCTAGATCGATTGAGGATGCGATGGCATCGATGGACCTCCTTGGGCTCCAAATCGAGTAAGGGAGTAGAGTGTTTGTGGTTTGAATATCTATGTTATTACATATGTGACATATGATTGGTGTATTATGATGTTGTTTATGGATTGCTGACATGTTTCATTGATGGATCCAGGATGACGATAGCTTGCTAATCAGACCCACATTTGGAGTAAAGAGGTCATGCATGAAAATCAAATATATGGAGGGAGATGTGTGGCAACAACCCAGCCACAACCTACTAACACTCTCGTTGTGGCTCGAACCGTAGGTTAACAATTACCTAGCTCGAGAGATCCACGATGTCATGAGGAAAAATTGTGATAGTCGCTTAAGAAAATTCTAAGGGGCACGCAATAAGGAATGGTCCTTATTCCTTAGAGGCCCTTAGTCTCCCACAAGGTCACCTGATGGAGTATTGACTTCAAGGGCTTGATGTCTACTAAAATCAGTCAAAAGACAAGTGTCACCCTTAGAGCATGTAGTGCGTCTTGAAGGGCATGTCACATAAATGAAATATGAATGAAGATGAGTGACACCCTTGGAGCACATAGTGCATTTTGAAGGGCACGTTGTGGTTTTAACACTGGTGATTCAATGAACCTAGGTACCTAGAAAACAATATCTCATTTTGTCGTGGTCAACCTTAAAATAAATGTTGTATGAGTAAAGTTTATTAATTATAAAATTTCCCTTTAAAAAAAAATTGCTGAGCCTAGTGGAATTAAAGCCTAGGTCTAAATAGGGTATGAGGTCAAAAAATTAATTAATCCATTAATAAATGGGGGATTGATAAAAAAAAATCAAATTTAGAATTTAAAGGAGAATTAAATTATTTAAATGATTAATTGTTGGCTAAATGAAAAAATTGTTAATCTAGAACTTAGACCAAAAAGGGGAAGCTTAATTACAAAAGGAATGTGGAACATAGAAGAGAATATAGTCTAGAGAACTTTCCCTAAATGAACTCAACTAATCTTTAAGAAGGGTGTCCTTCATTAAAGAAAATTGAGGGAATAAATGGACAACAATGAGTGTTTTTAGGAATGTTTTTAGGTGGGTGAGGAAAATTGACAATTTAATCAAATTAATTAAATGAATTTCAGGTGACAAGTGTACAGGGGAAAATATTCCTAATTAAAATTTAAGAAAAAAAAATTATTGTGCATTTTGGTAGCTAGTCACTAAGAAAAATCTATAAAAGAGATGGCGAAGAAGGGGAAGGGACGACTGATATGCGTAAGGTTATGCTGCCAGAATTTTTCTAGACTGATTTTTCTTGTGGGAGTTGGGATGCCCAGCTCGAAAGTGGAGTCGTAGATCGACCTTGCGAGGCAAGCTATGAGCTAAATTCTTCTTTGGTTTTTGTGCCCATGGCCCCTTTGCAACTCGGGGGGCTCAGGGGAAAGAAGAGTACCCCTAGCGTTGACTGGGAGCTACCAGTGAGGTCTCATCGGTTAGCAAGCGAGAGAGAAGAGGAGGATCTCCAACAGCGGAAGGACATTAACAAGCCAACGTTGGTTACAGTACTCATGATTAAATTTGAATTTGTATTTGTTTAAAGGTTGTTCATGGATTTAATTATTGTAGTAATTGTAATGGTTTTCTTTTATCCTTGCTCAATGATTTAATTTTCCATCCTCAGAAATTGTTTTTGTTTCTCTGCTTTCCACTTCCTTGGCATTTTACTTTAGCATTTTTTCTGTGTGATAACTTGGAATTTTGGGATCGAGTCCTGATAGCATGATCGTGCTTGATATGTCCCTGCGTCTGTTACATCTTGCTCAATTAACTTTTTAAAACTTTGACTTCTGATTTACCCAGGGAGGGTGATATTTAATGTTTTTAGTTATTTCCACTCACTCAACATATTCTTAAACTAGTTTGTGATTTCTCCTTCATCGAATAGCGGAATACCTCTACGTTTTCCTCTAACTCGACAATGTTTTGGTTTCCTTCAATCTCTTCTATTCCTTCATGGGATAACCCTCAACGAAGTGCCCTTTTTCCTCTGCAAATATAGTGGGTAAAACACCCTTTGAGTTGGGGGAAGAACCCACTCGCGTTTGCCATTTTCCTGTGTGAATATGGTGGATAAAACACCCTGTGAGTTGGGGGAATAACCCACTCGCATTTTCCCTTTTCCTGTGCGAATCTGCCGGGGAAAACACCCTGTGAGTTGGGCGGAGAACCCACTCGCATTTCCCTTTTCCTGTGCGAATCTAGTGGGTAAAATAGCCAGTGATTTGGGGGGAGAACCCATTCGCGTTTGCCTTTTTCCTGTGCGAATCTAGTGGGTAAAACACCCTGTGAGTTGGGGGCAGAACCTACCTACGTTTTCCCCTTTTTTCTGCGATATTTTCATGAGTAAAAATACCATGTGTATTGGAGGAACCACTTTTCACAGGACACGGTACCTCTCTGTGTTTTGGCATGATATTTTGCGTGTGTTCCTTCTCCCCAAATGACAGTGGTGCCAGAGATTCCGCCCCCGCCCCGGGCATTTTAATACTTCAGTATGCTTTCGCTGGTTGGTGGTTACCCTTGTTGTTTGGTCGATGGTTCGTTGGTCCTCCCAATAGACTTAAGTTCACCTTTAAGTTTAATTTTGCCTTACAAGAACAAGTTGAAGTAGTTATTTTTGTGTTTTAGATGGTTACTAATTGGTGTTATTTGTGTAATGGAAAATAAGTTAACAATCTCAAGTCAACCTCAACTTACGCATGAAGATTAAATCAATGGATTTCCTCTAGTTGTAATTTAAAATATCTTCAAAGGATATTCACTCATGTCTTGTAACTAATTAATTAATAATTTATATGTATTCATAATTAATTAGACCTATATAAAAGTTCCATCATTGTTCATTATTGTCATGAATGGAGAGAAGATTAATTCACTAGGGGCTTTCTTAATTATACTTTCATATGGTCATCTCTGAAGTTTACCTATGCGCAATAAAAATTTACATTGATACTTATTGCATTGTGGTATAAAAGCGATGTATGGATGGTCTTGTGGGTATTTTACTTCTCGGAGCACCAAGAATGTTAGTGAATAATGAATAAGTGATTAGATTACCTTGCACCATAGACTATGTTGTGATTAAATAATTATATTGTTTGTGTGCCATAATAATGATGATGTATGTTAAATTAAGCAATTAAGATTAACGTGCGCAATAAATGATGTCGATTAGTGTTTAATTCGGTGGTTAGATCACACACACATCTTGACATTAATGAGGATTTATTGTTAAATTATGTACTTGATTAATCGTGTGCCTTGGAATAAATTAGATGATTGCTTGCACAATGAAAATAAAATAAGTTGATTTCATTGCGCCTTGATCATGTGAATGTTAAATGTTTTAGAATTTTCTATCTTGCGCTGTTACTTATATGGATTGTGATTGTTGGAATTTAGTTACTCTTGCATCGTTGAATAAGTCGATATATGATTAATCAAGTGAATGGTTGCTTGTGTGCCCTGGAATTAATGTTGCTATAACTAGTATTAAATGCGGTTCTTATGGAAGGTTTCATTGATGTTTAATCATGTCCATTAATTGATGTATGCTTGTAATAGAATCTTATAGAACCTGGATATATGATCATGAAGGTGTTGATTGATTTAGTAATTTAGATTTATCTTGCTCCCTGATTTGTGATAATTTAGATTGATTCCCGATCTAGTTGATGTTGGACTTGATGTAATGAATGACTGATGGATATTGAACATTTTGCGGAAATGGAAATTAATGAGGGGATGCTTGCTCTAGATGATAGATTTGGGGCGCGTTAACTTATAATCTATTAAATGAATTGGTGGACCTTAGACTTCTTGCGCCATTGGAATGTGATGAAGGGATGGTGTTCTAGATGATAATTTCTCGCGTGCTTAAAAGATGATGTATTGAATGCTTTTGTAGTTACCTTACACCATTGATTTACAACGACTTAATAATAAAATATCCTGCACACCTTAATTTAAGTGGCTGTGTGATTGTTTCTTCTTTATTCTCTTTCACCTTGATTTTAATGCTAATTAATCTCGCGTTTTGAATTAATGATTTATGATTGATTTAGTGACTAGTTCTCTTGAGTCGTTGCTTAAGTTAGCATGAGAATGTTCAGGAATTATTGCTCTTGCATCCAGTGGATATTAAGTGTTCATGTATGATTGATAAATATGATGGTTAACCGTGCACCATGTTTAATTGTGAACATAGAATTGAAGAATTGATGGTGCTTATGAGATGTGTTGAAGGTTTAAGATTATACGATATCGCATCGTTATTATTGGTAGAATGTGTTACAAGGGAAAAACTCTCTATGGCCAAGGGTAAACCACAATAGACAGGCATGGCTGCAGAAATCAAATCAATTTCAATATATGCTATATAGACTAATGTGCAATATAGGAAAGAGGCCTACCTTGATCCAAAGTTTGATGATGTTCCATCATTGAGCACTTTGACCCAAAGCTTTATACTTGAGAGAAGTTCTCAACAAACAAGAAATGCAAGTATATAATGATGATATAAAAGGGGTTAACACATCAGATAGCATAATCCATTATTAAACATTACAAACATGCCCATGGATAATAATAATGTATTTGCAAGATAGAAATATGATGAGAAAGGAGTATTTGTATTAATAATTGATCAGCAAAAGTGTCAACATTACAAGCTTCCGTGTCGGCATGGTTTAAAACCAAGAAACCAAGTTCCTTCCAACTGGGTCCCCACCACTTCAATCTTCCACCAAAGGCAAGCTCATGAGAAAGAGGCAAAGAGGTCCTCTCAATAATAAGGGAAGAACTTGGGGGTTGAACACTGTGTTCAGACTTGAGGGACAAAGGGATGCAGACTCAATATGAAATAATTTCTCCAGAGTAACTTTTCTCTCAAAGTTGAATGATTTCTCCTTTTTTCCATAAGTCAAAATTGTGATCTTATAGCCTTCAGAATGCAACTAAAGGGCCGAGTTGGAATGTTTCTAGTATATGGAAGGCCAAGGATCAGAGATCTTCTATCGCGACATGCAAACCCAACCTCATTTTGTATTTTATGGCACAAATCCCAATATACGCGAGCTATAGTGGAGCAACAAGAGTATACGCACCTTGTATAACTGATAGGGAGCATATATGTGAAAAAAAGTATATTTTTAGCTCTAGATTCATAAAAAAGGGATGATAAGTCTACATAGGGAAATGGAAAAATGCCCTCTGTGCAAGATAACAAAGGTGAGGAAAATATTTCTATAACAGATGCCCCGTAATGTGTGATATCAGAGGAGTATCTGTGATGGCCGAAATACATTATAAATAATCTAGAAGTGGAGTGGTAGAGAACCAACTGGATGAATTCAATTGCTTGTTACATTATGTACTGATTTTTCATACATGGCTTCCAAAAATACAATGCAAATCCATGTGGAAAATATACCAAACAAGTGTTCATGGCCATGAATAGGCAAATACAAATGCAGTTACATGCCAAAAACTGTCATAGTCATGAACAAGGCCTAGTGAAACCAGTCTCAAAATCAATCTAAAGATATCTGTATACCATGAAGTACAATCTGATCTCCCATGATCACTGAAGTCAAATAGGTACTGGTCCAATGAATGGGAAGCAATAGCTCAGGAAAGTTGCGGCCTCATAGTGGTGTCTTCAAGTCTTCTACACTATCCGCCAAAGGTGCAATTCTACATCATGTGAATAAAGGAGTTGAGGTCAAACATGATGAGACATCATTTGATTATCGGTCATTGAGGTATACCGTCAACATACGTGAGACAACCTACCAATAATGAAAGTAGGTATCAAGGCACCGAGTATATTCCTACAAGTGTGAAAAAGAAGTCGATGTTGAACACTTGAGAAATCCATTTATCAGGAGACATTGATGTATTCCCATCTGTCAATGGTGAGAGAGCCTGCCACTAATGACTGCAAGACTCAAGGTACTCATAAAACTCTTGGTCCCATATCCAGAATAAATGAATTGAAGTCAATGGAAGGAGACCTACTAAAAGGAGAGCATTGAGGCATCTCTCATCATTCAACAGGAGGAACAAAATAGGAGCTTCATGATTTGGTGGAGATCAGACGAAGAACATGTTCACGAACCAACGACCATGTGTGTCTTTCACATGTGCCAAATGCAAGTGATACATGAAAATGACTCTCTGAATAACAACCAATGATGAAAAACTGCTGATAAAGGCAAGGAAATCACCAATAAGGCTAATGGCATCCAAGACACTGCATGAATCCCAAAGTGTGAATGGATGTCTTGCCGTCGAACACAAGGAAAACCACCTAGTCAATGACCAATGATGAAATGTCGATTGTTGGGTTCAAAGTGATCTACCAATGATGAAAGTAGGGCCAGGGTGCATGATAAGACCAAAGTATCATGCGATTCTGAGACAAACTGAGGGTATGGCCGACATGCAAAGTCAAGATTTTTGAGGAGTGGCCAACACAAGTTGATATAATTCCTTTGAACAAGAGCATGAGACATATGGTGAACTCTGACAGCATGGACTCAATGATGTGACAATTAGATGCAAGAGGCATCAATAACGTTCTCTATAGGGACTGGAAGAGTAACCAGTTGGTAGAGAAAACTTTGTAGCGGGATAAGCTTCCTAAGGCCATGCTAAACCCAAAATTATGATGACACACAGACTCAATAACTTTGTGCTATGTTCAAAGGTGACATGAATGCCGCCAATTACAATATAGTACTCCCTTCTCACCCGTCTTTTTTTGTTTTTTCATAACAAATGAGTTCTATGATACAGAGGAGGGAACGAGTGTTGCAAGTAAGCAAAACTAGTTCCAAAAATGGAATGTACCTATGCTCAATGCAAGGAAATGCATGCAGGAGATGGACACTCACGGTGATGTTCCCTCCAGGGTATAGGGTGTCAAATTGTGAAGGATAAAAACAAGGCTCTGCTTGGTTGAGGATGCAAACTATTGAGGCAATGGTTTATAATGCAAAGCGAGAATTGGATGAAGGCTTAATACAACAAGCGAGGGCATGAGGTGCAATCACAAATTAATGCCAAAAAATGTCCTTTTTTATATATTTTAGTCTATTTGGTGTGAAAAAGGCGTAAACTTGTGCCAAATAGACGTCTTTTCAAATCCATTTTACGAGTGTGAAAAAGACAAGTTCACTTGACAATATTTTCTATTTGTGATAGCGAGTCGAAAAAGATCTTAACTAGGACTCATGACCTTTCAAATCCAGCTTTAACGAGTGTGAAAGGGTCAAATAAATCAACAATATTTTTAGTTTTTGGACGAGTCGAAAAAGAGCTTAACTGAGACTCGTTTGGAATATTCTAGGTGGTAAGCCATGGGGGAGGGCAAGGTTCCCATGTGGACCTCTTGTGGAATGTCAGTATATTATAAATAAATAGCACATGCTTGGGAAGACCCAAAGCTCTCCAAGTTGAGGAGGACAAAGTGCTAACAGAGGTTATCGTCTCCATGATATATAGGATAATGTCTCTTCCTGGAAAAGACATATATGAAGGCATTGGATACCCTACAAGACCGTCCCAATCAAAGGGAACCTCGTCAAGACTTGGAGGAAGAGAACTCAGGAAGAGTAAAACTCTCTCTTGTTCAGAAGGTGAAGTAATAGAACTGCTAAGGACATGGCATAGAAGGTATAGAACTAGAACCAGAAGAGCGGGATCGATAAAAAATTGCATTGGCGTGACCGCTTCCTTAGACTTATCACTCTCCAAGAGAAGAGTGGGGTCAATCGAATATTGCATCGATACAACCATTTCCTCGACCATTGGTGTAAGACAAGAAGGTCAAGAGGTGTATCACCCCCAAAAATAGGAGTGTTTTCAGTCAAATATTGCATCGACTTGACCATTAGTTGAACAAGATGCGAGACAAAAAGGTCAAGAGATGCATCACCCCCAAACATAGGAGAGGTGTCGGTCAAATATTTCATCGACATGACCATAGGTTGAACGAGATGTGAGACAACAAGGTCAAAGGATGCATCAACCCCTAAAGGAAAAGAGGTATTAGCCGAAGATTGCATCGGCATGATTGTTGTATCAACCAAAGAAGGAAAAGAGTGTTGTGAAACCATAGATTCCTTAGAACCCAAAGGGCCCTTAGGTGAGCCCCACTCTTCTGGTATCCCAACAGTAACATGACACAAACGAGTAAGGTGACTTCTCTCGCAATTCCTGCAAAGGAATCTAGGCTTATGTCTGAAATGTCTAGGATTCTTAATCATATGAATGCCCCCAGCATGAATTGCAGTGGCTGGTGACATGCTCCCAGCATGACTTGCAGAGGCTAGTAAAAAATCTCCAACATGACTAGTAGAGGTTCGTGATGAATCCCCAACATGAATAGGAAAGGTTGGTGATGAATCCCCAACATGACTAGCATAGGTTGGTGATAGATGTGCAGTGTGACTAGAAGTGACCATACATGTGCCCCCAGCATGACTTGCAATGGTTGGTTCCAGGTCTTCAACATGACTCACATAGGTTGTCGACCAATTTACAACATGACTAGTAGAGGTTGACGATATAACGCCAGTATGAAACACAATGACTGGACTTGTGCTCCCAGCATGACTTGCAGCAATTGGTTACAGGTCTTCAACATGA
The DNA here is from genome assembly GCA_009831015.1 of Picea engelmannii. NCBI lineage: Eukaryota > Viridiplantae > Streptophyta > Pinopsida > Pinales > Pinaceae > Picea > Picea engelmannii. The sequence goes on from ML780681.1 coordinate 1,871,159, forward strand.
CTCGTAGAGGTTGTCGACCAATCTCCAACATGACTGGCAGTGGTTGGTGATAGAATGCCAGTATGATACACAATGAATGGACTTGTGGCGATGGTGAATTGTGGCATTTGAGACCAAGGTACAAGGAAATATTGGTTTTGAGAAATTGCAAGCTAGGAAGGATCCTAGTTTACACCCTATCCCTGTCCAGCGGGATAGTATCCTCCTCCATACTGATTCATAAAGGGTTGTAAGGGCATCGACACTAAGGAAGCCGCTTGCAAAGAAAAAGTGACATGAAAAGGGTTACTCATGTGAGGATATATGTTTCCCCTAGAAGAAGGAACATTGTGAGGTGGGTTGCCCATACTATAAAAATAATTCCCCTCGGATGAAATACCAGAGGGTAGACGAAGGTCTGCCATGGGAAAAGTGTTCGTAGGAACCCACATAGTGGAAGAAGGATAAGTGGATGGAGTGTAAAAAGTAGAATGATTGCTTAATTGGGAACTTACTTCTTGCATAGTGGATTCATAAGAAGGAATATTCGAACCTCCTACCATAAGAGGTGTTTGAAGGATATGAATCCTACCAAATGGACAGGGATAAGAAGGAGGCATCATGCCCCAAGACCCAAAACTTGTATTCACATAAGGAGGCGAGACAAAGGATGGAAAGTGCGAAGACATATCAAGGATACCATGAGAAAAATGATTAGAGACCTAAGGCGTGGACTGCATATTATAATTTTGCATACCATAATGTGAAGCAGAAGGATCCATCCCCATGAAATGAGTGGACATCATGGGTGGGGTAGGAGTAAATGAGGGAGCAAAAGGAACTCCACTGTCCATGATAATGGAGAATCAGTATAGACTCCTAAGGCCAACTAGTAATCAAAGAGCATACCAAAAATTCAAATGGCCAATATGCATGAAAATGGGCTAAAGTGGTTGAGTGACCTCCCTCACTAAAGAAGGTATGCCTCGTCCAAGACAGACCTGAGACTCCCTACTAAAGTTTGGAGGTAACTGAATCAGTTATAGAGGCCCTTGTGAGCTTAACATCCAATCAGTCATATCTTCTTGGAGAGGTAATCCTCCATAAAGTCTGTGTGTTGTTCGACCCCTATCTGACTCATGATACAAGAAGAATAACCCCTGGAAGTAACCTATGAGATACCTAAGTCAAGCAACTAAGAAACCATTGTATAACTGAGGCATAGGTGAGCAATCATAAGTCCGAATCACTATATGGGCAGGGTAGCAAAGCCTGAAACCTTGAAATCACTGCCTCTCACAGAGGTATGGGCACCAGAACGATCCCCAAATATGAATAAATCCACAAAAATATCTCTGACGCTAGGTGAGTATCCAGGGGTTATCCCTTCAACTAACTTCACACAACCTCGTGATTAACTCTGGTGTGAGTGCAGCCTCCTGATCTTACCGATTATACAATGGAATTCTCAACTCCCTATCTCAGACACATATGTTGATTTAATTTCCTTGGAGAAGTTTACTCACAAAATCCTATTTCAAGGCACTAAATCTTAAGCTAGTTTGTGCACCTTAAAAATAAAACCGTGACTAATCAACTTTAGTTTAAAGAATAACTTTTATTGGCCGTGGTTACTCAAAAAGGTATGGAAGTGAAACTCATGGTGTTATGACTCTGCTAGAAAATAAATATGGATATAATGCAATGTATATATTTAACTTTTCAATGAATGATATGCTAATAAAAATAGTGCAACCTTCAATTTCAAATCTGCAATTCATAAGTAAAATACAATGTTTCGCTAAATGTGCTAACATAATCATAAAAAATCAAAGACAAAAATGCCAACCAATGCAAAATCCCTATTTTTTTTTTTGTATTTTCAATATTCTAAAAGGAAAATGCATGGACTGATAAGCAACTTGACAGATGAATTCTACTATGTATAAAAGCAGTGACTCAAGAAGAATACCAGGCAACCAAGCAAATAACCCAGAAGCCAAGGACAAATTAAAAATAAAAAACAAAGAGAAAGACTACGCCCAAAAGTTCAACTCCAAACAGGCTTCCTGTCATCCCAGATAATCTCAGCAGATGCTACAGAGAACTAAGAAGGATCAACAATCTTCAAATCCTACCCAACAGTCACTCAACCAAGAAAAAAATAAAGGGGAAGTGGTATACGCGACTGTTTAGGAGAACAAAAAATATATACACTTCTTGCAATGAAACACCACACATGTATACAAGACTGTCAAGAAAAAAAGGGCGTATATGCTTTAAAACAAGGCTAGGAAAGGGTAAAAGGTTGAAAAGTCAGACTCAGAGTGAATAGGATATTTCAAGAAGTGATATGACAAGAAACACAAAGGAAAAAGAGCAATGTAAGAAAAAAAAGTACTTCAACCCTTAGAAGGAGGATCTCTCCCCAGTGGAGTCACCATTTATGTTACAAGGGAAAAACTCTCTATGGCCAAGGGTAAACCACAACAGACAGGTATGACTACAGAAATCAACTCAATTCCAATATATTCTATATAGACTAATGTGCAATACAGGAAAGAGGCCTACCTCAATCCAACATTTGATGATGTTCCACGATTGAGCACATTGACCCAAAGCTTTATACCTGCGAGAAGTTCTCAACAAAGAAGAAAAGCAAGTATATAGTGATGATATAAAAGGGGTTAGCACATAAGATATCATAATACATTAATAAACATTACAAACATGCCCATGGATGATAATCATATATTTACAAGATATCAATAGGACGAGAAATGAGTCTTTCTATTAATAATTGATCAGCAGAAGTGTCAATATTATAGAATTCCATTTTGGCATGGTTCAGAACCAAGAAACCAAGTTCCTTCCAACTTGGTCCTCACCACTTCAATCCTCCACCAAAGGAAAGCTCATGAGAACGAGGCAAAGAGGTCCTCTCAATAATAAGGGAAGAGCTTGGGGGATGAACATTGTGTTCAGACTTGAGGGACAAAGGGATGTAGATTCAATATGAAGTAATTTCTCCAGAGTAACTTTGCTCTCAAAGTTGAATGCTTTCTCCTCTTTTCCATAGCTTGAAATTGTACTCTTTTATCCTTCAAAATGCAACTGAAGAGCCGAATCAGAACGCTTCTAGTATATGGAAGGCCAAGGATCAGAGATCTTTTTTCGTGACATGGAAACCCGACCTCATTTTGTATTTTCTGGCACAAATCTCTATATACGCGAGTTGTAGTGGAGCAGCAAGCGTATACGCATCTTGTATAACTGATAGGGAGCGTATATGTGGAAAAATGTATATTTTTAGCTCTAGATTCATCAAAAAGGGATGATAAGTTTTCATAGGGAAATGGAAAAAGACCCTCTGTGCAAGATAACAATGGTGAGGCAAATCTTGCTATAAAAGAATGAAATGTTGTTGGGATGTTGTAATTAATATGTCAATACATTGATGTGTGTGTCATGATTCATGGTGGCGATATGTTGGCCATGTGTCAATTGGATTATTAATTCTTATTTATTGTTTCATTAAATTATGTGATTGATGTGTCGATGATGTTGACTATTTATGATGATGTTTAAATTTTCCCAACACAATTTTAAAAGAAAAAAAAAATTGACTTGTTTTACATCGTTGGGTTGACGTAACAACAAGGTCGTTACATATGGTATTGGAGTGGCGAGTTCAACCTTGCGACTGTGGATGGCCACACCTTCCACTTTTTCTTATCTTATAGCCAAAGTTCTGCTAATTTACAATTATTTTCAATCCCATACTAAGCTTTCCACGAATGCATGTTAAATTGTTTTATTTGTAAATAAAAAATAAATATTTAAATCTATTTTTATTTATAATAGAATTGAATTATTTTTTATTTACAATAATCTTATCATAATTTTGTGAGTGATTTATTATAATGTAGTTACTATCATTGTTATTACTACTTATAAAACGTAGGTCAAATTTTTATTACAATTTATTTAAGATTTAACTAAGAATGGGTGCATATAAATCATTATCTTGAATATTGTTGAAAAAATATAGTTACATAGAAATTATTTCCTTGAACATTGTTGTTTGATTTATAATAAAGTTTTTTTCTATCTACGAGAATCGATAACGACGATGGTATCATACTCACGTGATTTATAATAAAGTTATTAATACGCAATTAAATGATGATGATGGTGATGATGATGATGATGATAATGGCCCTATCAGAGATTAAGAAAAGAAAGAGATTGCTTGGGTTTCTTTAAGATGTTATTTTGATGATTGAAAAGTATTAAGGGAAGTGTTCAAAGATCACTAAAGTTTTGATGACTTAGAAGGTTAGGAAGATCAATATTATGACGAATATTTGGAAATTGTGATGTAATTTGGGTATACTGAGGGAATTCTAGAAGAAAATGTTTTCCATCTACAACCCTCTTGGCACCACAAAGGTGACATATTCTTTATTTCCATAGTCTTTGATGATTTTCCAATGCCCAATTTCACTATGCAACTCATCAGAGTTAGTCCTTCTTTTAGAAATATTGATTCTCTTCTTTACCCTTGTCAAGATAGAGAGATAATTTTGATCTTCAGGGTTAGGGTTAACAACCTCACACCATAGATTCTCCTTAAATTTAGATTGTAAAATATTTTTAACATCTTCATTATTTTGCAAAATAACTTCTTCTTTTATTCCCCGATGATTTATCCAGGCCTTGGCATCATTATGCCATCCTCGCTTGAGTTGTTGGTGATTTTAGCAAGAGTTTGAAGCAATTTTGGGAAGCCTCTTGTTATCCATATTGTTTATATTGTTCTTCTACATTAAGTACTTAATAATAATTGTGCTCTCAATGGGGGAAAGACTCGCTTCGATGAGGAGGATATGATAGGGTGTATTTCCCTTAATTTTGATAATATAATTTATAAAATTCTTTTGGATCTGCTCTATCTCTCTCGAGAATTCTTGAGAGATATTGCATCCCCAAACTTCACATCCATATAAGATAACATGTGTGACAATAATCTCAAAGAGGAATTGTTTCTTATCTTATAGCCAAAGTTCTGCTAATTTAGAATTATTTTCAATCCCATACTAAGCTTTCCACTAATGCATGTTAATTGTTTTTTATTTGTAAATAAAAAATTAAATATATTTATATTTATAATAGATATATTTAATTTTTATTTATAATAAACTTATCATAATTTTGTGAGTGATTTCTTATAATGCAGTTACTATCATTATTATTACTACTTATAAAACGTAGGTCAAATTTTTATTACAATTTATTTAAGATTTAACTAAGAATGGGTGCATATAAATCATTATCTTGAATATTGTTGAAAAATTCTAGTTATTGCCTTGAACATTATTGTTTGATTTATAATAAAGTTTTTTTCTATGTAGAGAAATTGGTAACAGTAGCGGTATCGTACTCGCGTGATTTATAATAAAATTATTAATACACAATTAAATGATGATGATGATGATGATGATGATGATGATCATCATCATCATCATGAGCCTATCAGACCTTAAGAAAAGCAAGAGATTACTTGGATTTATTTAAAATGTTATTTCGATGCTTGAAAAATATTAAGGGAAGTGTTCCAAGATCACTAAAGTTTTGATGACTTAGAAGGTTAGGAAGATCAATGTTATGACGAATATTTGTAAATTGTGATCTAATTTGGGTATACTGAGGGCGTTTTAGGAGAAAATGTTTTTCATCTACAACCCTCTTGGTGCCAAAAAGGTGACATATTCTTTCTTTCCATTGTGTTTGTGGATTATCCAATGCCCAATTTCATTATGAAGCTCATGAGAGTTAGTCCTTATTTTAGCGATATTGATTTTGTTCTTTACCCTAATCAAGATAGAGAGATACTTTTGATCTTCAGGGTTAGGGTTAACCACCTCACACCATAGATTCTCCTTAAATTTAGATTGTAAAATATTTTTAATAACTTCAGTATTCTGCAAAACAACTTCTTCTTTTATTCCCTGATGATTTATCCAAGCCTTGGCATCATTATTCGATCCTCGCTTGAGCCTTTGGTGATGTTTGCAAGAGTCTGAAGCAATTTTGGGAAGCCTCTTGTTATCCATGTTATTTTTTTGTTCTTGTACATTAATTACTTATGAATAATTGTGCTCTCAGTGGGGGAAATAATCGATTCAATGAGGAGGATATGATAGGGTGTGTTTCCCTTAATTTTGAAAATAAAAGCTATAAAATTATTTTGGATCTTATTTATCTCTCTCGAGAATTCTTGAGAGATACTCCATCCCCAAACTTCACATCCATATAAGATAACATGAGTGACAAGAATCTCAAAAAAGAACTTTTTCTTATCTTATAACCAAAGTTATGCTAATTTACAATTATTTCCAATCTCATACTAAGCTTTCCACTAATGCAGATTAATGTTTTTTATTTGTAAATAAAAAATAATAAAAAATATTTAAATATATTTTTATTTATAATAGAATTGAGTTATTTTTTATTTACAATAATCTATCATAATTTTGTGAGTGATTTATTATAATGCAGTTACTATCATTATTATTACTAATTATAAAACGTAGGTCAAATTTTTATTACAATTTATTTAAGATTTAACTAAGAATGGGTGCATATAAATCATTATCTTGGATATTGTTGAAAAATTGTTGAAAAATTATAGGTACGTAGAAATTATTACCTTGAACATTGTTGTTTGATTTATAATAAAGTTTTTTTTTTAATCTAGGGGAATTGGTAAAGGTGGCGTCGTACTTGCGTGATTTATAATAAAGTTATTAATACACAATTAAAAAGTTATTTGTAAATAATTTTTTGTTTTAATTTATAGTAAAATTATTATTATTATTATTAAATTATTATACATTTAAATAAAAAATGTTTCTTATAAATTATGGTAATTGTAATTTATCTCATATTTAATGAAGAAAAATTGTATATATATATATTTGAAATAGAGTATGGGGAAATTCACTGAGCACTTCTCGATTTTGTAGAAAGTTGAGGCTTTTTCCATAACTTGATCATTTAAGAGCTCAACATGTCTTTTGTGGATGGAGGAGAAAACACCCCTCAACACAAACCACTCGGGCTAAACCCGGTTGAATATATATATATATATATATATATATATATATATATATATATATATATATATATATATATATATATATATATATATATAGATAAGTGATTGTTAACTAAATAGGAATAAATGGTTTATTACATAAATACAATTGAATTGTTTTTGTTTATAATGCATACTCAAAAATATTGTTTATGTGTTTTGTCTTAATAGGTTATAGGTTCAAATTGAGAGGGGGTAGGGTATGTGCACCTTGTAGACTTTAACCATCAAATCGATGTGTGAAGGGGGTTTATTGTCATATAAACAAGTGGCTCTCATACACCAATTTCATGTCTGACTTAGACTTGACCTTAAAAATTAGATGATGATGATGATGATTAAATGGTTTACTAAAATAAAATAATTTAGAATTGAAATATTTTTTTATTTATAATTCACTGATATGATTGAGAATATTATTTATGATAAGATTTTTATTTTTAATAAAAAAAATTATGAATAAGAAATAAACAAAAAACTTTAAAATATTTTTTATTTATTATATAATTAAAAATATATATTATAAAAAATTTGTTATCATTATTATTAATAATTACTAGAACCTATTGAAAGAAAGATGAGGCTAGAACCCCATACACCTAAAATTATATGAAAGCTATTAATAGATTATTGTGTAAATGTTGTAAATGATTTTGAAGATTAATGTGAGTTATTGACTTCTATCATGTTTTAGCCTTAATACTGTGAGTTTTTTTTCTATAAGGCTTTATGTCGTTTTGTATAACCATGTATTAGTGAATATGAGGCAACAAGCTTGTAGATTTGAAAAACAAAAAACATTTTCTTATGTTTAATATGACCATGAAATGACACTTCTAATCAAGGGAGAAGGTTTTATATGCATGATATTAAGGACCTTAATCATAAAAGATAGGATTGTACTCTTTTGGAGAGAATACGACCTCCATCTAAGAAATTCTAGGGAATTGATGATTTGAGATGATTGATGAACTTCTGAGATAGAGCTAGTATGTGAATCACATTAGTATGCTTATTATAATTTGGTTATTCTATTTATGCTTAGGTGTCACCATCTTGAAATGGAATTATGAGGCAAATTGTGGAACTCTAGTTGTAATTAAATTCATATCTTCAACTTGATTTTTTTTTCTAGAGAAATTACAATCTCAACCTTTTATTTAAACATGGAAATATTGACCTTATGTTGACCAGTGTAATGCCAAACTCTATCATAGGAATTAATAAGAAGGGATTATGTGTTTTAAATGGTCTTAATCGGTTGTATTTTGATTTACATACTACTTCCATCAATGAGATGTTAGACCAGTAGACCCTACTTTTGATATTAATAATGAAGGTATGTTAAAATCAACCATAATCAACCATATTCAAACATAGTTAAACCATAATCAAACATGGTCAAGTATAGTCAACTATTGTCAAACCATGTCTACATGGGCTAGGATTGTTAATATTAATTAGCCATTATCAACCATAGACGACCATGTTCAACCATACTCAACCAAATTCAACCATTTTTAACCATAGTCAAAATGGTCATATATAGTAAGCATGTTCATGTCATAGTGTGATTGAATATTGAAGTTAATATCTTCAACCATTGTCGACCATATTAAAAAATGGTCAACCATCATCACCCTTGACGATTTCCCCAATGTCATATAACCATTGATGTATGTTGTAATGAAACTTAACCATTGAGGAATGTAGCAATTCAAAATAGCTTATCCAATATGAAGTTCATAATGTAACATAACCATTGAGGTATGTTGCAATCAACATAAACGTCAAGGAACATTGGTCATGCTCAACCATTGCCATCATTTTCAACCACAACCAACCATAGTGGAACATAATTAAACATAAGAAGATGTATCAACCATGCTTAACCATGTTGAGCTACTGTAAACAATCGTCAACCATGGCCAACCATACTCAACCAAGATCAACACAACATAACCCTTGATGAACATCACATGTAACATAATCATTAAGGAACCTATAAATTTGGAATAAACGTAACCAAGAACAATGTTGTAATGTGAATGTGGAACATCATAGTCAATCATAACAATACAAAACCTATTTCCTAAGAGATGAATCAAACAAACAAGAACATAAAACAATGTAATTGATCTTAAGAAAAGACAATATATAACAATGAGGATACTATAATGATGGATCTCTGATGTAGTGCAAGGAGGCCTATAAGTCATTATGGGGAATTGGGGACCAAATGAGAAAGAGGAGGTTGTATACATAGGAATTTTATAGTAAACCATTTTCTCGATGTCGATGCGACCTCCAAAAATTCTAACAGAATTAAAAATTCTTCAAACATCCTTTCTCTTTGGGGAGAGGGGTGTAGGTGTGGCAGGGGATAAAAAAAAAAAAAAATGAGCCCTTATGGTGTGGGAAAATTCTTCATTCCAAAATATTTAGGATACCTAGGATTTCATGACCTTTAGATTATTAATGAGATCTTGATAGTGAAGGTCCAATGGATGTGGCTCAACAACAAGGATGCATTGTGGGGTGAATTATGATGTAAAAATTATGCAAGAGAAATTGAATAACAAGACCTTATAATAATTAAGGGGGACCAATTAGAATTTTTTTTTATGGAAGAATGCTTGGAAAAAAAAAACACTATAGTCCAAAACCAGTGTTCATGGGAAATTCAATATGGGAACTCCACTCTATTTGAGGATGATTCTTAGTAGCAACGAAAATCAACTAAGTAGGTAAGAATATATTTCGGATATAAAAAACCCTTTATGCACCTCAAATTAGCATTATGCCAGTCATGAACTTTAGATTATTAATGAGATCCTGATAGTGAAGGTCCAACGGATGTGGCTCAAAAAAAATATTTCATTGTGGGGTGAATTATGATGTAAAAATATTGCAAGAGAAATTGAAGAACAAGACCTTATAATAATTAAGGGGGACAAATTCAATTTTTATTTTTATTTTTATGGAAGAATGCTTGGAAAAAAAAAACTATAGTCCAAAACCAGTGTTCAAGGGAAATTGAAGATGGGAACTCCACTCTATTTGAGGATGATTCTTAGTAGCAACAAAAATAAACTAAGTAGGTAAGAAAATATTTCAGATATAAAAAATCTATTATGCACCTCGAATTAACATTATGTCAGTTAATATTGTGTGGAAACAAATGATACATACCACATTGTACATAATCATGAATCTCAGTGTCTATTTTCCTTATTTTTTGTGAAAACAAAATATATTTTCAGAAGTTTTTCATCTTTCGGTAAAGAAAAGTATTTTTTTTATTTAGAATTTCACTTTATAGTAAAAAAAAAACTTGTCTTGAATTTTGTTAGATTTCCATTGATTATTTATTTTATTTATTTTATTGACATTTCTTATGTCAATTTTTTAGTTGTTTGATAGTATGTTCCTTAAAAATAAAGGCACCGGTAATGAGTTATGCTTATCAGTGTCAATTTAATCATTATAAATATTTTTTATTTATTTATGAAAAATAAAATATGTTTCAAGAATCCAAACAGACTCTATTAAAGTATGGCTATAGTTTTGAAGACAACATATGGATATTATAATTACTACATTTTTTTTTTAATTTGACAAATTTTAAACATTTGTAGATTTTAAACACATTTATTTCGACATCTTGTATCTACCTTAATTTTTGTTTAAAAGTAAAAATATAAAAATACCCTTTTGACAAGGACAATGAAAGGTTCTGCAATATAAATTTTCCATAATTTTCATCTGTGTATTATTATAGATATTGATTTTTTATTTTACTGAATCATTATGTGATCTAAAAATAATATGCAGACATGTTTTTATAAAATTAACTAAAATTAATAAAAAATAAATAAATTGAATACAAATTGTATCAAATGAAAGTACATTCAATTATGAAAATGTTGGTACTAGTTCTAAAACCAAACTCATAGTATTTGAAGGATTTTGTTGATCTGGATTTATGAGCAGAACAAAATGAATAATAGACTGAATACAATAACACAAAGATACATAGAACAACAATAGATATCCAATGAAAAATAACTTCTATTGAATAAATAAAATAGGCTGAAACTGTAAAACTGCATAACCTGAAACAAATTGCTCGAATGGTGGTAGTTATCTCTGAGAAGAGATGTGGCTTCTACGTGCCTCTGTTTGAGCATAATGATTACAATGAGACTCTAGAAGAATTTTTGACATTACTCATGAATTATAAAACCCTAGAAATACAAAATCCTAACCCTAGGAGATGAAGTTCCAAAAGTTATGTGGGACTCGATGGGTAAGTTGGTATCTCAACTTCCCATGGTCGTAACTTTTGCATAAGACCTTCATTTTAGGTGTGTGATAGCCCGTTGGAAAGGTATTTTCGAGAAATACACATTATATAATCAAAATATGACTCTATCTATAGTTCGACCATGAAAAACCAAAAATACATTATTTAGGGCCCCAAAACGACCCTGAAAGTACATAAAGATGTGCTAACATGAAAAATTCAAAAATAAGCTAGTTGGATTAGGTGGGAGGTCACTAATCTCCACCTGATAGATTTGTAGGGCTTTAGAAAACCCCAGAAATGTAGAACCCATAATTACAAAGAAGTACAGAAGATTGTGTTGAGCTAAATTTTTTAAATAGGAGCTAGTTGGAATAGGTTGATGGCCACCAATATCCACCTAGATCAATCCTCCCCCCTTAAGAATCAATTCTCTGCATTGCATTCATTTCCCCCAGTAGGTGAGGAAACTTCTATTGAATTTGGCTCTGGGTGAGCCACTTACCTTGGTGTAGGAGCTTGCCTTCCTTAACAACCCAATAAAGTTGGGTCCTCTGCTAGTGAGTGCACTTGACATGTGTGTCCACTATCTAATCAGTGGATGCATGTTCCATGTAGTCACGACTAAGCTCTTTTGGTTTCAACTATTTTTCGATCTACGAGGTGTCCAATAAGGGTGGAAAATATGGTTGGAGGAGGTCCACATTGAACACTGGGCGCAAGCCAAGGAAGGGGGGAGTGTTGAACTCAAAATAGTTTTCACCCACATCATTGGTGATAGTGTAAGGCCCATAGTGAAGTGGACATATCTTCTGATGGGGCCCTGCAACGAATTCTTTCTACAAATTTAACCCGACCTTGTCTCCCACTTGAAATTTGTGTAGTACCCGATGTTGATCATGGTGATGCATGTACGTAGCATTAGATTTCTGCAAAATCTCATGGACCTGTTGGTGGATGTGATGAATCTACTCAATGAATATGGTAGCTTTGTTGGCCTCATACTGAACATGGGAATAATCTGTTTGTGTTGTTGGAAGAGGTAGTGCAACATCAATGGGACCCAAGGGTTGGAATCCCAACCCCGCCTAAAAGGGGACATGGTCGTTGAATCTATGGAGATCCTTGTTGTAGTTGTGTTGAAAATAGGGAAGAATCTCATCCCATGCATGCATATGCTTAGAATTATACATGTACAAGATGTGCACAATCATCTTATTGATGACCTCTATTTGGCCATTGATTTGAGGGTGGAAGGCAATGGATTTAGTGAGCTTGGTGTCCAATAAAGACTAGAGACTCGACCAAAATGTGCTAAGCAACCAGCTGTCTCGACTGAAGATGATGGTCTTTGGTATCCCAAAACGGACCCCACACTCATTCGAAGAAGAGCTTGGCAGTATTTGTCATTGTGATGCTCTTCTTGCAGGCTGTGAGAATGTCCATATTTCAAAACTGATCAACCACCACAAATACACAATCATTGCCTTGCTTGGTGGATAGAAGGCCATACATTTAATACATTGAAATGGATTCCCAAGGCCTCTCGGGAATATGAAGAGGAGTGTATAAGCATTTCTTATTGATGGATGGCTTGGAAATGGAACATGAAGTGCAATATCTGATATACTTGTTGACACCATGTCAAAGTTTTGGCCAATAAAAATGTTCCTGTAGAATGGCCATAGTTTTTTCCACGCCAAAATGTTCTGCTATCTGACTATAGTGAGCCTCCCAAATAATCTTTGCACGCTCACTTGTAGGAACACAGATATGGCCCAGATGTCATAACAATTCATCCTGAATGTGAAAATTGGTGACATTCATGCATGTTCCCAAGAGATGATAGGTTGTGGTGAAGTCGATATATTTTTGATAAAGATGGGGCCACTCAGATGCCTCATGCCCACAAGAATGGAGCATGGTGGTGAGTGCAGCCACGAGAGGTTGAATAAGGCAGTCAATGACATGATTTGTGCTCCTTGTATTATACTTGATGTTGATATGGAACTGCTACAGGTAGGTGGACCACTTCTGCTTATGGTCGTTCTTCAACTTCCCATGTCTTTGTATGAACTGCAAAGGATTTTGATCAGTGTGGATGCTTGCCTCCTTTCCCAAAATGTAATGTTTCCATTGACGACATGCTTTTACAATGGAATACATTTCCTTGTCATAGATGGGATGTTTCTGGATATTATTTGAGAGTGTCTCACTATGGTATGCTAACGAATGATTGTGCTGAGTGAGAAATTCACCTACAACATAGTTGGATGTATCAGTCTCAATATTGAATGGTTGTTGTAGATCAGGTAAGGAGAGTATTGGAGCTTAGCACAAGCGATGCTTCAGATCATAAAATGCTTGTTGTTGTTCCTTCCCCCACGTGAAATTTTCCTTGTCACCACCCTTGGTCAATTGGTTGAGGGCCCATGCAATGTGGGATAATCCCAACATGAACCTTAAGTAGAAGTTGGCAAGTCCCAAGAATCTTCGAAGCTCAATGAGTGTGGTCGAGGATGTCCATTCACGGATGACTTGGATCTTAGCTAGATCGACATGTACCCCATCCTCATCAACAATGTATCCCGATTATTAGACCATGTTCATGCCAAAGGATCATTTTTCCAAGTTGGAATATACCTCGTGCTACCATAGAGTGCTCAAAACCTGTTGAATATGTTGCATGTGCTCCTTCCAAGTTCTGTTAAAGATGAGGATGTCATTCAAATATACCACCACAAAATAGTTGGTGAACGGTCTCAATACATCATCCATCAACCTCATGAAAGTGTTTGGTGCATTTGTTAATCCAAGGGGCATGAACAACCATTCAAAGAGACCTTCTTTATATTTGAAAGTTGTCTTCCATACATCAGTTGGTTTGATGGGAACCTAGTGGTAGCTAGAATTTAGGTCAATATTGCTGAAGAGATTTTCACCCTTGAGTTGTTCAAGAAAGTCATCAATTTTGGGAATTGGGTATCGGTTCCTGACTGTGATTTTGTTTAATTCTTTGTAATCAATGTAGAGCCTCTATGTCCCATCTTTCTTCTGCACCAATATAATTGGGCTTCCATAAGGGGAGGAACTGGGTCAGGTGTGCCTATTTTGAAGGAACTCTTGGATATGATATTGATTTCATCATTTTCCATCAATGAGTGAAGATAGACTGCTCCATTAGGAAGAGGTGCACCAAGGTTTAGATCAATTGGATGCTTGACTTAGCAATGCATCGGTACCCTGACAAGTGAGGAGTAGATGTCTATGTACTCTTCCATGATATCATCCCCTTGATTTTACTATGAAGAGAGGATCTGTGTAGAGGCCACATATGTGGAAGTGACCTTCTTCTTACTGTGAGCACAGATCAGAAAGAAGATGAACTTCCTGGTCTGTGAAATAACCTTACTACACTTCTTAGTATATATTAAAGAAATAGTGGTAGGCGGCACTACCTCTGGTATCTTGTACAATTGTCTATACAAACTAATAATAACACTATGTGGTATAAACTCATACACAACATGTCACTTCCACAAATATGGTTGTTGTTAGGACCATACAATGTACCTTTTTGCTCACACTTTTTGCTACCTTTACACTTTGTTTCATTCACATTTAAACTCACATTATCACCTTACCCTATCTTTCCAAAAGGTATATAACTCTCTTCTTTTTACTATATGTTTAATTCATTTTGCATATAATTTTACATTACTCTCATACTTAACCATTGATCAGAAAGGTATAAGTGCTGAAACAATTTGAACTGCAGATTAGCATTAAGGCCTGTTGCTGAAACAGTTAAAACATGCAACCCCTATGGCTGAAACAGTTTGTAGACTACGATGCTGAAACAACAACTCACATAGAAAAAGCTACTACACTCTCTGTGGTCAAAAATACTGAAGAAACAACTCACACAGAAGAAGTTGTTACACAGTCCGTGGTCAACAATGTTGAAACAACAACTCACACAGAAGAAGATGTTACACAGTCTGTGGTTAACAATGCTGAAACAACAACTCACACAGAAGAAGCTGTTACACAGTCTGTGGTCTACGATGCTGAAACAACAACACAAAACTGTTATATTGACCACAACAGCCGCACCTTGAGCTAGCATTAACCATCCCTGCTACCTGAGACCAAGTTGCTGAAACAGTCAAAACACAAATCCCGTGGATGAAACAGCCTGCGATTTGCGATGCTGAAACAACATACAACATCAGTAACAAGAAGACAAATAAAGAAGTTGTTACTCCAGCCGCAACAACAACACCTCACTCAACACTTGTAATAGCATTCTGTTGTGGGAGACTAGGATATCCTATTCTAGTTTAGAAAGTTGATCTGACTAAGAATAAGACTCAGATGTACACCTGTAAATTATTGTTCAAATTGTATCAAAGGGATTCTCCTCTTTAAATAAGAGGAAATCATCATTAGAAAGGATCTTCTATTTTGAACTAAGAAAGGATTTACAGAGAGGGACGTGTTTTACTTCAAATTGTAATATGATATAGTTGACAGATGAATAAAAGATTATTTTGAGCATTTCTCTCTAGTTCCTTTTGTTTCAGGGGAATCTTGTGAGAAGGGAGGGTCCACATTCTTCACAAGATTCACCCATTAGCTTTATAGTCTGTTAGTGTTATTTCTGTTCATGCCTTGATTAAATTTTGTTTTGCTGAAACACTACTTTATTGAACTCTGTTTTGCTGAAACACTACTTTACTGAACTCCGTCTTGTTGTTACATTATTTTCATATGATTCATGCTTGGGTAACTGTTAATCATTCTAGTTATCAATCCTGCTTGGTGAATTGATGAAATATTGATAATCAGAGACGGGTGTTGAAGATTCCTGCTTGGGGAATAGGGTCCTATTCTCTGTTAGAGATAGTTAGCCTTCAGTGCATGTCAATTATTTCAATTAGTAATGAGTTTATGAAAGTGTGTTAATCAGAAACAGGTGATGAAGATTCCTTCTTGGGGAATAGGGTCCTGTTCTCTGTTAAGAGGTAGTTAGTCTTCAGTGTATTTCAATCATTTCAATTAGCAATGAGTTCATAAAAGTGTGGTGATTGGAAACAGGTGTTGAAGATTCCTACTTTGGGAATAGGGTCCTGTTCTCTGGATATAGAATAGTTGGTATTTCCTTTTGCAGTATCTTGAAGGATTTCTTTTCTAGCTTTTTATTTCTTTAATGTAACCCAGGATTCTTTGGAGAATTATTTCTTTAAACATTGAACTCTGCAACATGTAGATTTATTTCCTGTAATTCAAGTTAAGAACTTCAGTTTGTTCAAGGCAAAGTGTGATTAATATGTTTTTACTACAACTCTAGGTTGCTTTTGAGATTGAGCATATATAGTGTGTGATTACCTTTGAAATAAACAGACTTACCTGGGTTGACAATTTATGTAGCACTTGATTGTTTAGTTAAATAAGCAATTATAGTGACCAACATTTTGGCGCTGTTGTCGGGGAAGGTAATTATAGATTTCAAAAGCACTTATGATTTTTTAGATACAAAGATTGCATGAGAGGATGCAGAGACCCCAAAGACACTAACCCTACAGATGGCAGGGGTAGAGGAAGAGGAGGAAGAAAGACTTATATTGATGAGATTATATCAAAGTCTGAATTTGTTGCTCAACGACCAAACTCTCAGAAACCAAAATCCCAACCTTCATTTCAAGCAAACTTTGAGACGGGGAAAGAAGTTTGGAGTCCTGAGACAGTCCAGAAACCAACAGGAAACATTGAGGACAGAGAAAGTGAAACAAGGGAGCAGACAGAAGAAAACATGGATGAGTACAATGAAGAATTGCATCATGAATAACAGGCAGGGCCAGAAGGAGAGGTAAATGATGAAAACTTTTTTTCCACATTAGGATTTCGTATTGGTGATCTTCCTAGAGGGGTAGCCCCCATGAAGAACATTCCACTCTCAGCACTACCTAACTTTCATGGTTTGTCTTCAAAATATCCTGATGAATTCCTTTTTGAGTTTGATATATTATGCAGAAGTTATGATTACATTT
>ML780681.1:1913245-1961694 GCA_009831015.1 Picea engelmannii
AAGGTCGACTAAGATTTATTGTTTCTTCACGGTAATTTTGCACCTAATTGTATTGGATATCACTCCTTAACACAGTCTCATGCACATGAATTCAAACTCACCGTTGAAACAATATAGTTACGATGTGAGTTTTGGTTATGATCCGCTCTAAATATTTTTAGTGAAACAATATAATTTATGGTTCGGGTTTTGGTCATGATCTACTCATTAAATAGTTTTAGTATAACAATATAATTAATGTCTAAGTTTTGGTTATGATATGTTCATTAAATATATTTTCAATGTATCTCCATTAGGGACCAATGATTTAATTATGTGGTTATTTGTGTCCTTCTTAAATGATGATACCTTAGATGTGACCTTTTTGAATATCCTTATATAGGGTCCCTTTTTAAAATGTTGTTATTTAAATAAGGTCATTTTAATATTGTAATTGCTATATCTTGTCATTGGCATATGTGATGGTTTCCTGAAATATTCACTTATAATGATAAATTTTATTGCTATAGGTAAGGAAAAATGTTATGGCATACCGAAGTCATGGAAATATTGTTTATAAATTTCCTAGTTGTAATGTATTGTTGAAATAGGAATGGTGGTGTTCTTACCTTATAAACATGATGGCAAGATTAGAGTTCAAACGTATGACCTTTATTTTTTTCCACGTTATTGTAATTAGAAAGGAGATGATATGGATATCTTGTTGTGATGTTAGTGTAGCCTCTTGACATTGATAAGACATACTCAGTGGAACGCCCGGATTTATATGCATTAATTTACTCGGAGTTAGTAATAAGGGTTGTTGTGCATTTAATTAATGTTGAATTTGGGTTTGTTGTCGGAGTCCTCTTATCACGCGCCATCCGTAAGGGGCGTATTTTTTCTTCTTATTTACGTTGTACTTGATTATATTCAGTTAGTTTCTTGGTGTGTTGTGTCGGGTGGGAAGTAGACACCTCCACGTTCCTTAGAACAGTCGCCAGCCCTGAGACCTTAAATGGTTAAAATCGATGGGAACCTGGGCTTGAGCGTTGCTTATGTGGCTTGGAGGTCCTAACCATTGCAGGGTAGGACGGGCGGGAGGTCAGTCATATTTAGCAGTCAGTTTTACTTTGCCGTGTGATCATCATTTATGCATGTGGTTACGTGTCATGTATCCTGGTCATCTTCTTATGTTCATCCTGGTTGCATCGTATTCGTCGTCGGGTGGCGACGCAGAGTTGAATGGGTTGTTTTTGTTTCCTTGTACACACGCACACACACACTTTGAAAAAAAAATAAAAATTCACCTGCTATAGAGTTGTTGTCGTAACGAGGAGGTCGTTACAAAAGGGATATTATGGTATTCACATCATTTTCCCGTGTCCTTATTTGAATTATCATTACCCTTCTTGTGTTGCGGCGTAGACTGGATGTATTGAGAGTGGCCAATCTTTTCCCTATCCCTTTTTTTGTGGGTTGTGGTCACCTTTTCCCTGCTTCGGTTGTGAGGAATTTGTAGATCCAAACCCTCGCCTCTTTTTCTTAAATTTATTCTCGATCTTGACATCATATCTATAAGTCGTACCCAATTATATGATGTCCAAAAAGTCCATTTTTGTTTGAATGTATCTATGAAAACAGCCACATTATTTGATCATTAGATGCTGCTCAAAGTCTTTGATACCCAATTTGGTGCATAGGATATGGGAAATATTGGTGAAATATGGTATTGTCTGGTCCCTTTCTTGACGCAGGGTGGTCCATCTTGTGTACTGGTCCTAGTAGCTCTAAAAAGGGTAGTATTATTCTTTAATGACATCCCTAAAGGAATCCCATCTGGGAGTGATCGCTAATATTTCAAATTCTTCTATGGCCCTTTGTGCATAGTAAGTATCCCATCGGTCCTTAACATGGGGGAAAGCCTTGGGGAGTGAAAAAGTAATATTTTCCCTATTGGAAAAATTGTGGACCGAAAAATACCGTTCGAGAAGATTCAACCATTTATCTATAACATATGCATCTATCAATACTTCAAATAATGGAATATTAAAATTTAAATGTACCTTGAAGGGGGTTGCATGGCCTCTTGATGAAGATGTGTCTCCTATGGGAATTTGTTGAAGGATGTGTGCAAAGTTGTCCATCATTTTGTTCCTTTGTTGTGAAAGATATTCCTTGAGCAACATTTTAAAAGGATCTTCTTCTCCACAATATTTCTTTTCGTCCCCTGTGGGTTTTTTTCATGATCGACACAACCGATATTAAAAAGGCTCGACTGGTTTGAGTCCCAACTTATTGTACGCAGATCTTGTCAGGGACATGCACGAAGAAAAACAAATGAAGAGGAGAGTAATTTGATACCATTGATACAAATTTGTGAGAGAAACAAAAGGAATAACATATTGAATATAATAACACAAAGATATAAAGAAAACAACAGATATCCAGTGAACAATAACTTCTATTGAATAAATAAAAGATGTTGAAACTGTAAAATTGCAGAACTGGAAACAACTTGCTCGAATGGTGGTAGTTATGTCTGAGAATAGATGTGGTTTCTATGTGCATCCATCTAAGAAAAAATATTACAATGAGGCACCATAGACCTTTTTCACATTACTCATGAATTCCAATACCCTAGACATCCAAAAACCTAACCCAAGGAGATGAAACGCCAAAGGTTATGTGGGCCCCAATGGGTAAGTTGGTACCTCAGCTTCTTGGGATCATAAATTTTGCATATGACCTCTGTTTTAGGTGATGATAGCCTATTGGAAAGGTATTTTCAAGAACTACACATTGTGTCGTCTACAATTTGACTATGGCAAGGCAAAAAAACATTGTTTAGGTCCCCAAAATGACCCTTTAAGTATAGAAAGATGTGCTGACATGAAAACCTAAAAAATAAGCATGTTGGATTAGGTGGGTGGACACTAATCTCTACTTGGAAGATGTGTAGGGATTGAGACAACCCTGGAAGCATAGAACCCAAAATTATAAAGAAGTATAGAAGAATGTGTTGAACTAAAAATTGTCAAGAGTTAGTTGGAATAGGTGGGTGGCCACCAATATCCACCTGGATCATCTACTCCTTCCCAAATTGGATTAAGATGAAGTGAACACATACTTTTTTGAAAAGTTCCATAGTTACAAGTTTTCAGCCAATCTAATAGTTTAGCTTAAAGTTAGAATCTTTTGGTTGAAAGTTAGTTTTAATAGAAAAACTAACTTTCAGCCTAAAAGTGGAAATTAGAAACATTTGTTGCCTGGAAAAAAATAAGGGGATGGGACACTTCGACATGAAAATGTATAAATTATTTCGGTGAAAATCGTATTATTACATTTGTGCACACTCTCAGTATTATCACATTTGTACACACTCTTGGGCATTATTTTTTCTATTTTTCACTTTTGGAGCAACATTTTTTTTCTATTTTTCACTTTTTGGTGCAACATTTTCTAAATTGAATATTTTCTTCAAAATTTTGTTGTAAGTAGAGGTTTTCATAAGCAATTTCTTCCTATATAAAAGAGATTTTTTTAAGGTAAATATTCCTTTCCAAGTCTATATTTTATTAGAATAAATTTTGTCATAAGGAAGTTTTTCTCAAGCAATTTTTTTTTAAATAGTTTTTTTTTTCTTTTGTTTAACATCAAATTTTTATCCAAAAATTATTTTAAAGAAACTTGGTTTATTAAAAAAAAAATTCCAACTTATTTAAGATATGATTTTTTAAAAACATTTACAAATTGAATAATCATGGGAAACAAAAGGTAGGAGAACATAAACTACGATCGCACTCGGGATGATACTCACTGTATAGAACAGTTGAAAGAGTAATATAGAAGAAAAAAATAAAGTGTGCAAATATTGAAAGAAGATATAATGATAATGTAATTAAATGTTTTCATCTTGATGTTCAACAAGAAGAACTCAAAGTAGGTATGCATACATATTATAGATAATGTTTAAAATTTTAAAAAAATATTGACTAATATAATTGATTGTAAGTTGAAATTTAGATTTTGAAAAAAACAAAAATAGATTTGCCTCATAACATAGATGAACTAATTGAAGCCGAAAACGAAGTAGAATTCCACGCACACACACAGAATATGAGATTTCAAAACTTTTAGATTTTAAATAATTTATAATTTCTCGTTTAGTTTTTTAATAAATCAAATTAAAATTTGTATATTTTTTATACAACATTTATTTGAAAATTTTATGGTTACAACTTAGAAAATTGAATCTATGTTAATTTCAAGTGTTTTTAAGTTTAATAGATTTAATTTATGTTTTTAAATTGTATTGAAATTTATGCAGGTGATATCAATATTGTTGATGAAATGTTATAAAATGTTGATACTGAAAAATTTGGACACAAAAAACCCGACTGTGTTATACGATATTGCGTTGAAACAATTTATGATAATTATTTCAAAAATGAATCAGTAGCAACACAAGCTCAAATTTTGAGAGGAGAAATAAGGTCCAAAAAATTAAAAGAAACTATATCATTATTTGGTATTCAAAAAATGACAAAAGATATAAGGTGAAAGAGAGGCCCATTGAAAATATAACAGATGCATTAAAATATTTTAGAATGTATAGAAAAAAATATGTCAGTGCTACATGTAGAGTAATAAAAACAACAATTTTTTCATCTAGCAATGTAAAATATCATTTGACACAACATATGGAAAAAGTGATGGGAAACTGAACAAAAACACTATACAAACATAGAAAATTCGAATTGAAAATAGACGAAAATGATGAACTTGCTTGATGGACAGTTATTTGTAGATAACCTTACTAACATAGACATGCAAAAAATGATAAAACTATGGCCCATACATATTGGTTGAATATTTCTTGGGTTTCACCAAATGTAAGGGATGTGTTGCGATGAAGAATAACACAAAGTCAATACGAATATCATCAATACAAATAAAATTGTTCAATAAGTTCAAAGATAAGCACGATCAATTTAAAATGTCCATAAATACATTTGTGCAACAAATACCATGGTATGTTAAACCCATCATTGTTTATGACACTTGTTGTTGTCGTTATCATATGGAATTTGAGTTAAATTACAAAAAAAATATTGATTTTTGTAAAACATTTTGGGAAAATTCACCTCCTCCTTCCACAATTAGTGTCTTTATATCTCGAATTCTATGTGAAAGAGAACATGATGAATTATTTTACCAAAAAAAATGTGTTGGTGGAAAGTAATGTGATCACTATGGAAATCTAGCTTTATTTCACTCCAGCAATCATATTGATATGAATAATCAATCCTTTTCCAATATAACAGTGAATTGGAAGAGATACAAATATATCAATGTTACTGCTCCAAATTCTTCAAATGTTATTTCCAAAAGGACTGATTTGGAATAGGAGAATATCTCTGTGATAGATTTTTTGAACAAGTTTGAAAACAAAATTTATAAATACACCAAGTATTCACATAGAGATCAATGGAAAAACCTACAATTAAAAAAATATCGTGAATTTTTTCCACCTGGGACAATTTTGTCAGTAGATGATTTTGCAGAGAACTATACATTTGTAGCACAAAGAGAAATACAAAGAACGAATATTATCATTTTGATCAAGTATCTATACTTGTCCACATTCTATATAGACATGCTCAACATAGTGTTGACAATATAGAAAGCACAAATGATAATTGGCATGTCATGAAATAATATCTTTTATATAAGTGATGATCGTACACACGATACTGATTATGTACAACATTGTTTTGATAAACAATATGATTCATTGAAATCCTGTGGGATCAAATAAGATCAACATTGGATATGGTCAGATGGATGTGCAGGTCAATTAAAATATTAACAATCATTATATTGGTTGTGTTGTATTCATAAGAAATCAATCACTTAACATTCTTGGAATTTCTTCGAGCCTAGTCATGGGAAAGGAGAGTATGAGAGTGCAGGAGAATGTGTAAGACAAGCACTTCAAAGGTATCAAATGGACCATTATGTCAATCAATTTGTATCTGTTGATCAAGTTGTTAAATGGTGCCAAGAATATCTAAGCCATGAACATAATCCATTAAGGGATGTGTGCATGTGTTTTTATATATGTTGTACATGTATGAAAGTTCAATATCAATAATTTGTCAACATAACACACACACACATGTACTTTTAATAAATTATTCTTGAACCGTGCATGGTTTTTTGGCATATTGGAATCCAATATGTAGATATATCGATCCCATATGAAGCCAATACAATACATGGGACTCAAAAATTACATTTAATTAAAACAAAAGATTACCAAAATGTCTATCTATTTTATAAAAGGATTGCATCTTGTTTTTTTCAATTTGCATACAGGACACAAAATCCAATGAGATTTGTGAAAATGAAATTGACAAATATGTTAAATCTTGGAAACATATAGAAATTAATACAAAGGGGAAAATGCCACTTGCAATCTCAGAGGAGATGGAATCAAATGAAACTACAATATCAATTGATGGTGATAGAGTTTCCAATCATGTTAGAGAAGGTAAAATGTTACAATTGTTCAAAAATAGTTTTTATTTTTAAACAATACATAGATGTATCTGCTATATAAAATATATATTATACTTTATAGTACAAAATTTTACATGTTGATCTAACGATTTGTTCATTGGCATATGTGGGCTTATTTGCAAGAGATGTATTTCTTGTGGTTGCACTTGTAGACAATGATGAAAATGTTAAATATTATTTGATGTGGTGCACATAAAGAAATATGAAGTTATTGGAGGATTATAATGATAATCATTTTATATATGAAAGAGGATCCATCATACTGAAATACTATTTTTTTTAAATAAACCCATGAAACTGAAAGTCATGTTCACTTTCAATACTATCAGTTGGATGTCATAAGATGTCAATATATTAATTTGGTATGTACAGTGCGCATAAAGTTAATAGAGTTTCAATCAAAGAAAAACTCGAAAGTTAGAAAATGGAAAATGACAAAAGTCGATAATGAACGAATAATTGAAGATGACATACCATTATGATGTTTGTAAATAACATTCCCGAATTTTTTTTGCATCAAGTACATTTATATGGATATGTAGGATTCCATATTGTTTGGTTTACTTTTGTGGTTCATACGAATAAGGTGATTTTTGATGAATTGTTGTACTGCTTTAAACAATATTTCACATAAAACTAGATCTCAATTGGTTGTCAATTATAAAATATTAATGTTCCCATGTGTCCTTTAGACCACTTAAGGGATGAGATAACATCATATGTATTTTCCTATCATACCCTAAATAACTAGATAGTACATACATGTCTTACATCTAATATGTTGGTTTCAATTTTTAATGTACTTGTATGCAATGATTTTGAGTTAGAAATGGAGATCTATATTTTCATCTCACATATATCTCTTAGTTTATATTCCAAATCATGGTACAATTAAATCATGGCCTACAATGTCTTGGGGGGTCGGATTTAATAGATGTTAGAAGGTATGTTTTAATCTTTGTAACTTAGAATTGTCGAAGAAATGTTGTAAACTTTGAAAGGCTGGTGAAAGCAAGGTCCAGTCTATGAGAAAAGTGCACTAGGTGATGAAACTACAACCTTGTCTTGTAGTAGTTGGTTGAATTTGCAATGATGTTATAAAATATAAAACTTTCAATATATGAAATTTCATAATGCATGTGTTCATTATAAATTCATTTACTACATTTTCATGTTCATTATTACATTTTAATTGAGCCACGATTTATCTGAAATTATTTCATGATGTCTTATTCCTAAATATTTATAACACTTTATATTTTTTATTACTTGTATAAATTACAACAAATCATTATTGTACCATGTCATTTGTATTAAAACCGGGATCTCGTTCGATAGTTTAGTTGTCTATATATCATTATTATACCATGTCATTTGTATTGAAATTGTATATATCATTATTATACCATGTCATTTGTATTGAAATTGGGATCTAGTGCAATATTTTGTATGTTTATAGTACTTATAGAACTGATCCAATTGTAGTAAAATAAAGAACATATTATATGCCCCTACTACTCAAACTATTTGTGATACTTTTTGAACAATTTAAGAAATCAAGGGATGATGAAGTGCAACTATAGATTCTAAAACAATGTTTTATAAATATAAGATCATCACAACCAACTTAGCAATCACACTTGATAAAATTATATGTAGTTTTTAGGTCAATATATAGTAATTTTTTTATGGAATCCATTCACATTATCCTTGTATTAAATTATATGTAGTTACTGAGAACTATTAATTTTATACTTTGGTTGTTTGGGTTATGATTTTAATCATTAACATATATTTCAATTGGAAAACGAAATAGAATAGGGGAAATGGTAGGAAGGAGAGTTGTAATGCTCTTCTCGTTCTTGTAAATAGATTATTATATTATATTTTTCTACTGTCACCTCCATCACTCTTGTTTATATCTGAATAAGTTGAGCTCAAGATCTATGCATTTATCTTATTTGATCAATAATTATAATCACACTTTAATAAAAATATATCAGTTTTTCCTCTTTTTATGATAAAATATATATGTCATCCATTTTTTAAATTTATTTGTATATGAATATAATTTATGCTAGTCCATACCTAAGTAAATTACGATAAAAAAGACAAACATGAAAATATATAGTAATGTTTCCCTCCATATTCATCCATTGATTAATCATCAAATTCTATTCATATCAAGTTTAATTAATTAAAAATAACTAAACTCCATTATTTCTTCCCTCAATAATATAATTATAGTATTATAAATGGTTGGAATTAGGTCCTTACGTGAGAAATGGATAAGCTCAACAATCCTTCTATTAACATTTTTCCATATTCTCTAAATCAACATTTCATAGAGATTTTTTAGATCTATGCTTTAAAGGAAAATGGTATACATAAGAATTTGAAAATCTTTCCAAGTTGGTTCTAATATCAACTCAAATTTTCTAATCTTATTGAAACCTCTGTAAGGATTTTCTTGTAATAATAGTCTTATCCAGGTGAGTTTGAATTCTAGGACCCAATGTTGTGTTGAAAATATAAAATCATATTGATGCATTGTTAAATAAACCTTATCCCTCTTTAATGGGGAGACAAATAAATAATGGAAAACATGTATTAATAATCTTGCTTTGAGTAATTAGTTTTAAAAGTAAAATAGCCTTTATTTTTCATTCTTTTACCTTATGGGTAAGTAAGTACTAACGACTTTTATTTGGTGTGGAATAAAGTGTCATTGAGAGATGTAACATTTACGGATATAATTTTGTATCATTGATAATGGTAATATAAATTTAGATTATTATATGGGTAAAAGATATAATTTCCATGAGTCTTCAAAAATTACAAAAATTAGATTGTTCTTGAATGTGCTCCCTAAAATAACTGCAATCATATGCTCAGAACTACCAATTAGAGGAATAGTGTTTGATCTTGAAATTCTGCCATGATTACCATATCCTCCTTTTCCATGACCGCACCCACGATACAATAGTTTGAATAATATATTTATGTATATTTGCATGATTTTCCTCTACTCGTGATCCAAAAATGATCTTTTAAAGACTATGGTTAAGTTTATGCATGAGTTGATTTACCATTTAGAAATTGAAGAGAAGAAGAAGATTTAATGAAAGAATGTTGTAGCTATCATAAAGAGTGAATAATAAAAAGCAAGCACTAATAACAACAAACCCCAATGCCAAAGATTGATAATGGAGTTCATAAAGGTTTCCTATGTCTCCAAGCCTTTGTCTCGGTGGGGGAGGCTTTCTTATTAATCTTCAATGATTCAAAACTAAATTAGAAGTACATCAATTGGATTAAAAAATGGTTTGGATGTGTTCTTATTGGCCTTAAGAATCCAACACAACTGAAGGAACTGAGAAAGGATGAGCGTAGCTCCCAAAAATGGCCTCCAAAGTTCACTTCCTTAATGGCTTCCCTGAATAAAATTGGCTTACTCTCCACAACTTGGAAAAATCTAGATAATATGAACCTCTCATGGCTATCAAAAAACTCTATTTTATATATATTCTGACTTGGGGTTCACATTCCAACCTCCTCCCAAAATCTGGCCTCAAATCGAGCTCCATATCCTAACTTTTTGGGCCTAAATCCATAAAAATCAAGCTAAAATAATTAAAAATCAATTTAATATAGTTTTAAAGCCCACTTTGGAAAAAATATGATGTGTGCGCCCCTTTTTCATAGGCTCATGGTCATATGGTGTCCATGTGGCCATGCGTTGGTGTGACATGGGCTATACCCCTAGTATTCAACCCTTAGTCATCCACCTTAGTCATTTGGAAAAATCTAACGGATTTGCCTTGGTCGAGGGATTAGTCGTGGGTTATGTGGAATAGTCTAGTGCCTCTGCCTTGGTCGAGGGATAAGCCATGGGTTATGTGGAATGGTTTAGTTCCTTAGTCGCAGACTAGCCTCCATCAACTGGGCATTATCCCTAAACGTTTGTACCATTTCATAACAAAACAATAAAGTGCCATATGTTGGTTAAGTAATTCCATGTAGCCCAGATGGTTGGCGCGTTGTGGTTGGAACGTTGGTGTTCTCGGAGGTCTAAGGATGAAATCCGCTAGAGTGAAAACAAAAAAAAATTATTAGCCCTCATTGGCCTTATTCGAGGTGCCACGTGATGCCTTGTGATTGGTCCACATGTCACCCTGCGATTTTCTCATACTGTTGATGCATTGGTCCATTCGCCCTTCCAACTCACCTACATATTCAAAACACCCTCCACGTGTCATGTTCAAAGTTTGCCACATCACCACCACCTGTCATTCATACCCTTCCACATTTCAGACTATCACTGAGCCACATCATCATACAAATTGCCACATCATCATCTGTATATTCCACATGTCGAATCTATATCATGCCAACTCAACCCTGAAAATGCCAAACCCACCTGACACATGTCACCTCCTGGTGATGCCATGTCAACATGCTGACATCATCTGCCAGTTCATGTTGATGTACTGTTGACGCTAGTAGTATGATGTCTGACTATTGACTCTGACTTTTTTGCATGTTTCAGAAAATTTTCAGATCGTCATAACTTCGCCATACAATGTCCATTTTTGAAAAATCAAATATTTTCAGAATCTTCACACCAAGCCCTATGAGATGGCGCTAGTTTTTTCTGATTCCGATAATTTTTATTTTTAGGCCTTTCTGCATCCATTTTGGATCATTCCTCCCCACTAAGACCTTTTGGTCCTCTAAAAAGATATTAACTAGACATCAAGTGTGGGATAAGCCTACCCACTTGTCCTTTGTCTTTAAACTATGTCTTTTGCACCTTTCTTATCACAATCAATTACATAATAATCATGAAAACTGAAATCATATTGTTATCCATTTTAACTTGTTCACATCTTACTAAATCCACTACCATCCATGTAGAAAACATTAGCAGTGATAATATCATAAATATGAATGAAAATGAACCAATATGTTTGACGTTATTGCATGACATTAACTTATCTTGAAGCAAAGTATGATTGAACTCACATCCTACAACCATCTCATGTTCATGCTTAAGATCATCCAATTTAGGTGTGACATTTTTGCTTGAATAAGTTTCCTTCCTTAATTATTCCATTGTGACAAGAGATTGATTTTCTTTAATATGATTAGCATGCACAACATATTCATTTCCTTTCTTAAATAAGTGATATTGATTATGTTCCTTGTAGAATATTTCTTTGCGATTATATAAATAAGGTCTACCTAAGACCATTCCACATGCTTCCAGTGGCACCGCATCACATATTACGTCATCCACAAACTTAGATGTAATTGAAATTTTTTTGATACATTCATTTGTTATGGAAAATTTGTGATCTTTTCTTTTCCAATTTAGTGAATAGGGTTTGTGATGCATCTTAGTTTTTAATCCCAATTTCTTAACCACTTCTTCTGAAATTAAGTTTTATTGAGATCCGCTATCTATCAATGTGTCGATCTTGGTATGTTTCATAATGACCCTTATATGAAAAAAATTACTTCTTAAATTAAAACCATCACCAATTTTACCTATCAAACAAATTGTTGTAGTCTTTGACTCATTATCTGAATTTGACCCCAAGTCTGTTGGTCGTGTTGTTTTTGAAACTTTTTGCCTCCCTTTCCTCTCTTTGAACCACTTTGGTCTCTTCTCTAGGTGCAATTTCCAACAATTCTCATCATCGTGCCCTTCTTTCCTGCAATTCTTGCAAGAGAGCTTCGCTTCCTTCCCTGTCACTTAATTTTCTTTCTTCCCATTCCCCTTCCCTTTTCCTTCTTTCTTTGAAGATGATTCCCCCGATACACTAAATCCAATATTCCCTTCTTCAATATATTTTGCTTGAACATAAACCTCATCAAGATTAGTAGGTCCAAACATCAATACTATATTATGAATATGAGAAGGAAAACCTCCTATATACTTCTTAAGAGTTTCTTGTGTATGTAATGGAATATCTAACATCAAATCCATTTTATGAAATTCATCTCTATATTCTTGCACCGATTATTCTTTCTTTAATTTAAGACTTTTCCATTCAATTAAAGCCCTATCCTTATACCCCAAAGTATAAAACTCTTTTCTAAATGAAAAAATAAAATCTTTCCATTCAAGAAATACATTACCAATTTGGTGAGTACCAGGTTGCAACTTACTTTGCCACCAAATGAGTGTTATTCCTGCAAGACGAAGCGATGCCAATTTAATCTTGGTTTCCTCATCATTGATTTTTTGCACAATGTAATATACCTCCATCTGTCTAACCCAGGTATAAAGCTTCTTAGCATTGACTTTTCCATTATACATGGGAAGCTCGAATTTCACATCAAGTTTAAGTAACGTTATATCAAACTTATGTTTATGAGAATGTTTTCTTGAAGAACTAGTATTTGAACTTGTACTTGAAGAAGAATAAGATGGAGGTGAAGGAGGTGAAGGAGGAGGTTTAGGAGGTTCCTTTCCTTATTCACTTTTGTCTTGCTTCAAACAGTCTTCTTGAAAATGTCTCTTTCGTTCTAAGTAATCATCACACAACACTTTTACCATCTCTGACATGGAAAATAATGTTTTTTGAAACTCTCTTTCGTTTTGAGAAAGTCCTTCTTCTGATGCCATCTTCTCACTTTGAAATTTCCTTTTTATTTATCCAATCTTAGGATCTCCTTGTACAATCTCTCCTTCACTACAACTTATATTTTCCCTAGTAATCATGCAAACTCAAACAACCAACTGTCAACATGTTCTGATACCACTTGATCCGAAAATGATCTTTTAAAGACTATGGTTAAGATTATGCATCAGTTGATTTACCATTTATAATTGAAGAGAATTAGAAGATTTAATGAAAGAATGTTTCATCCATCATAAATAATTCAGAAAAAATAATAAGCACTAAGAACAACAAACCATAACGCCAAAAATTGATAACGAAGTTCGGCAAGGTTTCCTACGTCTCCAAACCTTTGTCCTAGTGGGGGAGTATTTCTTATTAATTTTAAATGCTTCAAAAATAAATCAGAAGTACATCAATTGGATTAAAAATTAGTTTGGTTGTGTTCTTCTCAACCTCAAGAATCCAACACAACTGAAGGCACTGAAAAAGGCTGAGTGTAGCTCCCAGAAATGGCCTCGAAAGCTCACTTCCTCAATGGCTTCCCTAGATAAAAATGGATTAATCTCCACAAATTGGCATAATTCTACTAATATATACCCCTCATGGTTGTCAAAAACCTATGGTTTATATATATATATTGATTTGGGGTTCACATCCCAACCTCCTCCCAAAATTTGGCCTCAAATAGGCTCAAAATCCTCACTTTTTGGGCCTAAATCCATAAAAATCAAGATAAAATAATTAAAAATCCATTTAATATAGTTTTAAAACCGACTTTGGAAAAAATATTATGTGCACACCCCTTTTTGTGTAGGCTCCTAGTCATATGGGGGACACGTGGCCATGCACTGGTGTGACAGGCGCTATACCCCACATCTTCTACCCCTGGTCATCTGGCTTGGTCATGTGGAATGATCTAGTGCCTTTGCCTTGGTTGAGAGATAAGCCATGGGTTATGTGGAATGGTCTAGTGCCTTGGTTGGCATCTAGCCCCTACCGACCGGGCACTATCCCCAAACCTTCAAACCATTTCATAATAAAATGATAAAGCGCCAAATGTCGGTTAAGTAACTCCATGTAGCCCAAATGGTTGGCGTATTGTGGTTAGAATG
This sequence comes from Picea engelmannii, assembly GCA_009831015.1. NCBI lineage: Eukaryota > Viridiplantae > Streptophyta > Pinopsida > Pinales > Pinaceae > Picea > Picea engelmannii. The sequence goes on from ML780681.1 coordinate 1,927,554, forward strand.
TTGGCATGCTTGGAGTTCTAGGGATCGAATCTGTCGGAGTGCAAACACAATTTTTGTATTGGCCCTCATTGGTCTTATCCGGGGTGGCACGTGGCACCTTGTGATTGGGCCATGTGTCACCCTATGATTTTCTCATACTGTTGACACATTGGTCCAGTCACCCTATCAACTCACATGCATAGTCAGCACACCTACCATGTGTCATGTTTGTATCTTTCCACTTGTCATCCATACCCTGTCACGTGCCAAATTGTCACTAATCCACATCATCGTATGGACGGCCACGCTAGCATCTATATAGTCCAAATGTCGAATCCATACCATTCCAACTCAGCCTTGAAAACGCCAAATCCACCTGACACGTGTCACCTCCGAGTGCTACTATGTTAGAATGAGATGTCATTAGGACGTCATGTTGATGTCATTTGCCACATCATGCTGATGTACTGTTGATGTTGGCAGTACGACCTCTGACTGTTTACTTTGACTTTTTTCCCCTGTTTGGGAAAAATTTCAGATTGACATAACTTCGTCATACAATGTCCATTTAAAAAAAAACATATCACCAAAATTGGAAGGACAAGCTCTATGCGATGGAACTATTTTTGTTTGATTCTAAGAACTTTGATTTTTAAGTCTTTCTGGATGCATGTTGGATTAACTGATAACTTCCATTCTACTTCTTACTAGTCTACTGGAAGGTTGCAATCACTTTCCTTTTTTATTGGGCCACTTATATGTTCACAAGAAATATTTTGTTGTATATTATGAAACACTTCACTAAGAGGTGATATAAGGTCACAATTTTACTTACCATGAATATCTAATCATAATAAAAAAATTACACTTCACAAATGTTCAAATATCATTTTAAGGCTATATTAGATATATACTATCATTGAAAACTTTCTCTTGGGACTTGATAGGACAATATTGTATCCATTTCCAATGATGGGACCATTAGGAAAGTATGGTATCATTTCTAGTAAAAGAACCAAGATAGATGAAAAAATAAACCAACAAATGGAGAGACAAGAGGAAATAAAGAAGGCATAAAGACTATCACAATCCTTGGAAGAGGCTATACACCAATGTTCTAATTTTATTCCTATTGTTGAACCCAAACTCAAAGAGCTTGAGGATATATTGTTTTCCTCAACAATCTTGAAGGAAAACATTAACATCCAACCAATCATAATTTATATAACCAAGATTCTCCAACTTGAGCATTAGTGCAAAACACAAGATCTAGTCTCTACAATACTTGAGAAATGTGCATTCCTGTAATACATTATTAGAATACTCTCTCGATGAAACATCCATATTATTTCTCAACATTTTGTGGTATGATTTTATTTCATATGTATCTTTTCTGGGTATCTCACATTTTGTGTTTTTGAGTCAATGTTTCAAGCCACACTAATTTTCTTCATCGTCGGGAAAAAAGAGTCCATGTTATGAGAAGAAGATCACGAGTTAATATATATTTATTTAAAGACTAAAATAAAACAAAAGAACAAGACATGGCAAGGTTGACCCATACCAATAACAAGGAAATAACCAAATAAAAAGAATAAGTTCAAAAAGTATTGACTAAGAGACCAACTGATTAAGAATTCAACTAAATATTTTTTATTTATTTTGTAATGAAAACCAACTTATGAAAATGGAATCAGGGAGTAAATTTTTTAACAGGGAAACATTTCGATTACAATAGTTATCTCAATCACAACCCAATATTACAGTCATCCAATTATTCTTCTCTAAATTACAATAGAAAGATGACATCAAAACACGAGAACCCTCTACACTATGCCTATCTCATCTATATATATATATATATACATGAAGGTCACTTGACCTACTCAACCTTATGAGTAGAAAATTTCCCTACCTTTTTCTAATTTTAATCAAAATAAACACAACTCATTATGATAAATAGATATACAACACGAAGCACTCAGACTATACTATATTCTTTTAGATGAGTGCTTAAATGTTGGTGGAAACTATTAAGATAAATTAGAAAAAGATTGTCTTAAGAGGATTATGTTGTTTTGCTAATGTTTTTTCTCATTTTGATAGTCTTATCATTAAATAAATTGTATCCATCATCTATGCGATACAATATATTATAAGAAAATACCTAAAAGTTTCTCCATGATAGTCAATATCTAAAAAGAAAAAATCTATTAGTCCATTAGATCTTAAAGTTTCTCATGACAGACAATATCTAAAAGAAAAAACACAAACCATGGGACCACAAGCTTATGCTAAATAAATTTGGGAGCACACGTTGATGTGAATATAACATAATATTACTTAAATTCAATTGTTTTTCACTAGTGCTTTAGTTTACTTCGTACAAATTACATTCCCAACCCTTATACAAAGTGATAAAGTGGGATTTCTCCCTATTTATAAGCTATTAGTCCATTAGATCTTAAAGTTTCTCATGATAGACAATATCTAAAAAAAAAACGCAAACCATGGGACCACAAGCTTATGCTAAATAAATTTGGGAGCACATATTGATGCGAATATAACATAATATTACTTAAATTCAATTGTTTTTCACTATTGCTTTAGTTTACTTGGTACAAATTACATCCCCAACCCTTATACAAAGTGATAAATTGGGATTGCTCCCTATTTATTTGTTGCTGGATCAAATTCTAGTCATGATGGAATTGGATATTCTCATTCTCCTCACTAGGACTAAAATATCATAGATGCACTCCAAAATAATTAAATGAATGCATTAATTCTATCTCCTAAGGGTAAGGGTAGTGGCCAACAAGTACTCTCTCTTTCTCCGCCGGATATTGACTAGTTCATTCTTTCCTAAGTGAATAAATGGATTGATTCTTCAACCTCTCTTTCCAAGCAACATCTCTGAGAAATAGGCTCGAGGAAGAGGGAAATGATAGGAAGATGGACAAACCTACTCCCGAGTATTGCACCACTCATAAGATATGTACACACTCGCTCCAAGGTACAATATAAATAGTTAACTCACACTCAGGAGCTAAAGGCGCCCTTAGCTCTGCCAAATGTAGCACCACCCAACAAATTATTCTCCATTAGAGTGTTCGAATTATTAATTTCTACCAACCACCACCAAACTTTCAGACTCTTCCTCCACGGACAATCCATCGACGATGCTTCCAGATGTTTCCCGCTATGAGAACTCTCTGGAGTCTCGAGATCCTTCCATGGCCTCTATAAATACGAGGCAAGTGTAATTATTTTGATCATTGAGCAATAAAATATGTCTCTGTGTTATTTACTGTGTTTTCTTTTTCTTCTTCCCACACATCGTGGTATCAGAGAAAAAATCCTCCTGTGCATTGTGTTGAGGAGAAGCAGTTGGTGTGCCATAGAGACGAGGGTCATAATTGATCTATGGAGCCATAAAGGAGTATGTTGTGCAAAGTTCCGCTAGGCTTGAATTGTGGTCCAATTATGGATATGAGTGATGTTTGTGGTGATGGGTTTTTTGGGCTAGCAGCACAAGTGCAGAGAGGAGCCCTTGTGAATGCAAAATCCAGCTGAGAAGAAAAATAGAGAACGCTAGAACCAAATGAACGACTCGTGAAGGAGGTCGCGTAGGGGTGAGGAAGAGACTAAAAGAAGTAAATTAAAAAAATTTCTTGTGAAGTATAAGTGAAATGGATTTTGTTTCATCCGCATGGAAGTCTGGTTTTATGGTGGAGCATCCAGTGTGTGGCTGCATAGAATCTGCATAGGACTGGTGCATCTGTTGGGAGACTTTGTGTTTGGTTCTTTCAAGGACGGGAATGAATACTGTGTACTATCCCCATAGTGAAGAGGTGATTTGATAGAAAAAGAGTTCTCTATCACTGTGTAAGGCATAGGTTCGAACCCCGAAGCCACACGATTTTTATCTAGCTCATTGCTAAGGTCGAAAAAGGGGGACTCAAACCCTCGAAGCCCTCCATTCAATGCTGCAATAATATAGTGAAGCTGGATTGGGACGCCATAGTTAAAACTATTGTTGATTGGGGTGATTGAATACAGGGAGCTGGGAAGGAATAAATTCCAAAAAGGTTTGTAAAGAGCACTCACCCTCCTTTACTATCTCTTGTCTATTTTGCTAAAAAAAAAATTGGGGTTTGATTTTTTTAAAAAGAATGACATCAGGAATGTATCAACAACTTATTATTTCAATATTTGCTGGGAAAATTTCTGATAATTGGGCATTTAGAATGAAATTAACATTTCATTCATAACAGTTATTGGATATAGTAATGATTGGTTATATTGAACCACAAGATGAGTCTAGTTTGAGTGTTGATGAAAAGCAAAAGTTTGATGAAAATAGGGAAAATAATAAAAGGGTTTTGCAGATAATTGGACAAGCATTGGACGATTCAATGGTCGGAAGGATTAAACCAGCCACTACAACCAAGCAAGAATGAGACATTCTAGAGACAACATATCAGGGCACTAGTAAGGTAAAAAATTCCAAACTCCAAGCACTTCGAAGAGAATTTGAAAACTTCCAAATGAAAGATTTTGATTCAATAGATCAGTTTACATATCATGTTATAGATTCGGTTCATCAAATAAGACAAAATGGTGATGAGATGGCAGATCATAAGGTTGTAGAAAATTTTTTTAGAAGTTTTCCTAGAAAAATTGATGCAATTGTTGTGGTAATTGAAGAATCTAAAGATTTGACTACATATTCTATGGATGAGTTGGTTGGATCCTTGAAAAATTATGAAGACAAGTTGAACAAGAATGACAATACATCATTGGAGCATGCATTCAAAACAAAAATGACATTTGGTAGATGCATAGGAAGAGGAAATTCAGGATTCAGAGGAAGAGGAAGAGGAAGAGGAAGAAATAATTTTCAAAGAGAAGAAAGAAAGAATCAAGACCAGGAGGAAGGATAAATCAAAATTTTAGCTCAAGGGAAAACAATCGGGCATCACAAAGGTATGGCAAATCAAAGATTCAGTGTTATTACTGCAAGAAGTATGATCACTTTGCAAATGAATACCAAAAGAAACAAGCATATATGAGAAAGCAAAATGCAAATTTCTCTAAGAGTAGTTCTGAGACATTGTTTATTACATGTGATGTAGCTTAAAAAAATGCAAGTAGCATTTGGTTTCTTGATAGTGGATGTAGTAACCATATGACTGGAAATAAAGGGTTGTTTGAGGATTTGGATACATCAATTAAAGCATAAATTAAATTGGGTAATGATAATCTTGTAGAATTCATGGTAAAATGCACATTTAATGTAATAACAAAGACTGGAAAGAAAACTATTCTTGATGTTTATTTTGTACATGGTTTGAAGCATAATCTCATAACTGTGGGACAACTTACTCAAAAGGGTTATAGAGTTAATTTTGAGAATAATGTATGCACTATACTTCATATTCTTCCTAGTAAAATGGTGATTGCAAAGATTAAAATGACAAAAAGAAAAATGTTTCCACTTCACATGAAAAGTGAAATGATGGAGAAGATTGGAGCAAGTTTCAAGGCATCAAGTCAAGATTAACCATGGATATGGCCATCTAAACTTTAAAGGATTGTGTTTATTGCAAAGAAATGAAATGGTAAGAGGTTTACCACCTATTCAAGCACCAATAAATTCATGTGAAAGTTGTATTTTGGGAAAGAAAAATAGGAAAAGGTTTCCAAAAGAAATGTGATGTAGAGCTTGGGCACCCTTAGAAATTGTGCATACATATTTATGTGGTCCAATGCAAACACCATCATTAGGGGGGAGAATATATTTTCTAACATTCATTGATGATTATAGTAGAAAAAAATGGGTTTGTTTCCTCAAACACAAATCTAAAACATTTGACAAGTTTAAGGAATTCAAGGCATTGGTTTAGAAACGGAGTGGTTTATCCATTAAGATATTAAGATCATATAAAGGAGGAGAATACAAGTCAAATGAGTTTTTGGATTATTGCAGGTATCATGCAATAACAAAGAAGTTCACTACAAGATATACGCCTCAACAAAATGGTGTTGTAGAACGGAAGAATCATACAATAATGGAGATGGAAAGAAGCATGTTGAAAGGCAAGAATCTAGTCTAATGAATATTGGGCTAAAGTAGTAGCTTGTGCAGTTTATATATTGAACAAGAGTCCAACAAAGAATGTGAGGGACATGATTCCTCAACAAGCATGGAGTGGTAAGAATCATAGTGTTTCTCATTTTAAAGTATTTGGTTGCATTTCATATGCACATGTGCCTAAACAAACAAGGAGTAAATTGGATGATAAAAGTGAAAAATGCATTTTTATTGGTTATGATGAACAATCTAAGGCATATAATTTGTTTAATCCTATAACCAAGAAAGCAATTGTAAGTAGAGATGTTGTATTCAAGGAGGAAGAATCATGGGATGACAATATAGACAAGACAATTACAAGTACAACAATACTATATGAAGAACAAAGAGAAAAAGGTCAAGGAGAACAGTCAAATGAGCAAGGAGGAATACCATCAAGAATTCCACAAGAAGAAAACTCACAAAGGCAAGTTGAGAAAGGAGAAACATCAAGTCCACAAGTAAGTTATGACTCAAATCCTACACTTGAATAATTAAGATCAAGATTAAGAGGCAAAAATACTAGAATCTTGCAATAAATATATGATCAAGGAGATAAGATAGATTTGCAATCTATTTTTTCTCTATTTACTCAAGATCCTATATACTTTGAAGATGCAATTAAGGAAGAACATTGGATTAATGCAATGAATGAAGAAATGGAATCTATTAAGAAAAATGGTATATGGGATCTAGTTGATTTACCTAAGGAGAAATCATGCATAGGTGTAAAATGGGTGTATAAAACTAAATATAAGGCAAATGGAGAAGTTGAAAAATATAAGGCAAGATTAGTAGCTAAAGGATTTGCACAAGAAGATGGAGTCGATTACAATGAAACATTTGCACCCGTAGCAAGACTTGACACAATTAGGATGGTACTAGCTATTGCAGCTCAACACAATTGTAAAGTTTATCAAATGGATGTCAAATCAACCTTCTTGAATGGATATTTAGAAGAAGAAGTCAATGTGCAAAAACCACTAGGATATGAAGTAAAAGGATAAGATGACAAGGTTTACAGGTTGAAGAAGGCACTTTATGGATTGAAGCAAGCACCAAGAGCTTGGTATAGTAGGATATATTCATACATGATAAAAAATGGATTCATAAGAACCACTAGTGAACCTACACTATACAACAAAGTCAATGAGCAAGGTCAAATCTTGATTGTTTCCCTATATTTTGATGATTTGATCTATACAAGTAATCTGTCTATTGATATGGTTAAATCAACAATGAAGAAGGAATTTGAGATGACCTACTTGGGGTTAATGATCTATTTTCTTGGCATTGAAGTCACAAAAAATGATAAAAGACATTTTGATTTTCCAAAGTAAATATGCAAAAGATGTTTTAAAAAGGTTTAAATGATAAATGGGAGTCCAGTTTCTACACCTATGGTAATTGACACAAAACTAAGTAGAGAACAAAATGAGATGGATTTTGATTCAACCATATTCAGAAAATTGGTTGAAAGTTTGATGTATCTCAGAACGACTAGGCCAAATATAATGTATGGAGTGAGTCTGACTTCTAGATTCATGGACACACCAAATAATTCACATTGGCAAGCAAGAAAAAGTTTATTAAGATACATTGTAGGAACTATGAATCATGACATACTATATTCTACTTCGAATAATTTACAGTTGGTTGGATACACAGATAGTGATTTTGTAAGGAGTATTGATGACATAAAGAGCACATATTGATATGCATTTCATCTTGGAATATGAGTTGTAGCATGGGCATCAAAGAAACAACCAATAGTGACAATCTCATCAGCAGAAGCAGAGTATGTAGCATGTACATCAACAACATGTAAACAGTTTGGATGAAAAGAATATTGAAGGATCTAATGCATAATCAAGAGGAGCTTACTACAATCTATTGTGACAAGAAGTCCACCATTGCACTATTAAAGAATTATGTTTTTCACAAGAGGACAAAACATATTGACATTAGATATCACATTAGGACACTATGCCCAAAGTAAATTCCTTTTTGAGTTAAGAGTTGTTGCAGTAAGGTTATATGAGAAAGTTATTTACAAGTTTAGGAACATTGAGGATTGGTCGAAAAAAAATTAAACTATAATATAGGAGTCAAGCAAGGTTTCCCCCTATCCCCTACCATTTTTGACATTTATATTGATAAGTTAGAAGATTGTTTGGAGGATGCAGATTGTGTTTTGTTGGCCCAACTCTTGCTAGTATAGTCATTATCCTCCTTTATGTTGATAATATTGCTCTTATGGAGAAGAGTCCCTATGACCTAGGTAAGAAACTAATAATCCTCAAGGAATTATGCTCTAGCATGAGCATGACTATGAGCACTGGAAAAAAAAAGGTTATGATAATTTGTAATGTTCCTGACTTGGCTAGTCTAGGAAATGTTGACAATACTCGACTAGATCAACATACAAAGGATCTTAGCTGGAAAATAAGCAACTGCGGCTGAATAAAATAACAACACTCGACTAGATCAAAAGACAAAAGGATCTTAGCTGGAATACAAATAAGCAACTAAAAGATAATACCCGGAATATGCGAGCACTGCGGAATCAATGAAGATTGATGGAAGACCTGGATGATCTTCCTAATGACTAGGGTGTGTCTTTCAACACCGAAATCAACCAACTGGTGTTTTCCTCCTGGAATACACTGAACTATCTCTCCTGAGATGCGCCTCTTCTCCTCAATGACAAGTCATAATCTGCATAATGATGAATTAGGTCACTGACCCTTCCTTTATAGCTTTCCAAAACCCTAAATCATGTTGAAACCCTAATTCGTTGTTGATTTCCAAAACCCTAAATCATTCTGAAACCCTAATTAGTTGTTGACTTCCAAAACCCTAAATCACTACAGAAACCCTAATTCACTGTTGACTTCTATTTTTAGCTCATAATGACTTAAAAGTTCTTTTAACCCTTTTTAGCCCAATGTCACTTTCCAAATATAACACCTATGACTGGAGTGACCTCTAGTAACCCTGTTTGCCCCTCTTTGGCCCTGGCTATAGTCTAACGGGGTGGTTTAGAACATTAAGCCTCCTCTTATGGAGCTCCTATTTGGAAAGGGACATAACAGTCCTCCCTTCCCGAAATTGCTTGTCCTCAAGCAATACCAGTCCAGGGTGTTGCAACACTTGCTCGCTCTCCCAAGTAGCGTCCTCTACTAGAAGCCCTCTCCATCTGATCAAACACTCTCTGATGACCCTGCTCCTTAGTTTCCACTCCCAGAACTCCAAAACCTCCTCTGAAACTAACTCCAACTATCCCTCCTCATCCAACGGGGGAAGCTCCTTTGATGTGTTAATGAATTGTCCCACTGCCTTTTTTAGGCAAGACACATGGAACACGTTATGAATCTTTCTCCCCTCTGGAAGCTCTAGCTCGTAAGCAACCTCACCTACTCGGTGCATGAACCTGTAAGGACCATAAAATATGGGCTTGAGCTTCTCGGCCCCACTCTTCTTCATAGATGACTGTCTGTAGGGTTGGAGTCTCAAGAAAAAAAAATCTCCAACCTCAAAGCTACTCTCTATCCTATGCCTGTTCACACATATCTTCTGTCGATTTTGCGCTGTCTGCACGTTCTCTTTAAACAAACTGAGAATATTTTGACTCTCTATGATCCAATCCTTGGCCTTAGGAGCTCTGCTCTCCCTGAAGACAAAATCTACCAAAGTGGGAGCATCATATCCGTACAATGCTCGAAAGGGTGTCATACCAATGGACATGTGGAAGGTGGTGTTGTAGCAATGTTCTCCTAAATGTAACCACTTTACCCATGTTCTCTATTGTCCTCCTACATAGTTCCTAATGCAGACCCTCGACTCCTCTTTGTCGGAGATTCGCATAGGATCATTTGAATCTCCTCCATGAGTCAAAGAGACTCTCTCAGTTCCCTACTGAAACCTTCAAGGAATCCGATCCACAGGGCCTTCACAAAAACTCCACCTTCGCCACGTGCACCAGGTGTGAGTCTTCGCCTCCTCACAACCACAAACCGGGCCTTAGCGCAAGCACTTTTCGCAACTCGCAACTAGCGAGTTCGTGAGTCGAAGATCCTCGACTCCTCTTTTCCAAACCTCCGATACCCGAGATGCCGATATAGGTATGGTTTCTCTTGGTTAGCACCTCTACCAACAACCACTGGCTAGGTTCTAGCTTTAGCACCCCTCGCAACTCGCAACTTTGTAAGTTGGAGCGTTGAGCCCTTATGTTCCTCCTTCGCGAATCCCCGAGACACGATAAGTCAACAATAGTTGACTCCTTCCCAGGCGACGTGTGTCCACTACCTGTCACCGCTTCCACTATTCTCTATTCTCTATGCTCTATGTTTGCGCCACCTATCAACCACGTGCTCCCCACCAACCAGATGTGCCACATGTTTGCATGAGCCCTCGGTGCTCGACACTTCGCGACTTCTGCAGTCGAAAATAAACTCTCTCAACTCTTGAACCCCGAGTACGTGATACCACACAGATATTTTGATCCAATGGTTCTTCCATGTTTTTGGATCCAACGGTATGGATCTCCTTCTTTATTCCTCGCAACTCAGAACTTTACGCAAACCAAGAAATTTGGTATGGTCTCCAAACTCATGAACCCCGAGTTCGCAATATGATCCAACATATTACACAAAGCATGATCAACGGCTCATGTTGATCCTGGATGCTAAGGTGATGGGTTTCACCGACCTCTAATCACCTTGCAAATTCACTGGATCCTACGGTCCTCACTAATTCGCAAGATCTCCATGGAGAATATTGGCCACTCGATTCACGCTTCAATCGTTTATGCCCAAATGACTAAATGTTCTCCCTCCTGAACTTAATTTCTATTTGATGGCTTCAATCTCCATCTCCCTTTGAAGTGGTTTGATTTATGCCTTCCTTTGAAGTGTTCAAATTTGTTATCCCTCCTGAGATTTTACTTGCAAACTTAAGCTTTCCAAAAGGGTTTCCTGCTCTCACTCCTTGTGGAAAACTTTCAAATAGCTCCTGGTTATTTGAGTCTTCGACCCTATGCACTCTTTGCAACAATAGTCCTTCAACCTTCACCTTAGTTGTTAACTTCTAAGGTTTCAAATCGCCTACACACACCTTGCACAACTCTGTGCTTCTCCTGCACTTTTGCTGGTATGAGAACAACGGTATCTCTCCTGAGCTTTCTGAGATAAAACTCAGACTCTTGTCAACGCACACCTTGCGGATGTTTCATTGCACTCCTTGCAGGAACTCTCATGATGAGAAACAATTGAAACTCATTCTTCTCCTCTATCAGAATTCATACATTCAACATGAAATCATACACACAACACAACATTGAGATAAATCCATAACAGAGAAAAAAAACCAACTGTAAACATACCATTTAACAAATGTAAACAATAAGCATCATAACACCATGAAATTTGATTCAAAGCTTCATATATTAACTCAAATGCTCTTGTACATGGGTTCTTCTCTACAACTCTCTGCTACAACTCTCAATGATGATAATGTTACAAGGCTACAATGGTGAGGGTGTCTATATCCATTTTCCCTCCTACTCTCTAAACTGTCTAATCTATGAATTCAAATCTACCTAATTTCATTAAACAGACTTAATGTCTATTACATCCGGCAGATGAGAGAAAATTGCTCAAGATCTGTTTACAACATGCAAATATGCTTCCTTTAACCACTGCATTAATATATGCTCATTAATTTTTCAAAAACATTTCAAAATGTGCAAAATGTGTGTTGTTCTTTTCCAACTATCTTCCACCCTCGTACCTACTTGGTTGGCTTCTTACGATGCTCCTGCATCATACTCCCTGGCTTGAAAATTTTCATGAACTCCTGTTCATGAGCTCTTGCATGGTCTATCCATGCTTATGAATTTATGATTCATCCTCCCAATTAGCATATTCAACTGGATGTCCCTTCCATTTGACTAAGTATTCAAAATACTCCCTTCTCCTGGTCTTTCTACTAATCCTCTTTTCAATTATGCTTTCCATCTGTGGCTTTTCAGCTACAGGCATTTGTTTTTTCCATTGAATTTCTTTCTTCTCCACCTCTGCTCCTACTTCTTCATCTCTATAATTGCACAAATCTGTAACATTGAATATTGGTGAGATTTCGACCCCATCGGGTAATTCAATCTCATATGCGTTTGCCCCAAATTTCCTTATGACCTTGCATGGTCCAATATTTTTCATCTTTAGTTTGTTATATGTTCCCCTTGGGAACCTCTCCTTCCTAAGATGTGAAAGAATCGAATCACCAACTTCAAAGTGAATTTCTCACCTGTGTTGATCTACTCTTCGCTTGTATTCTTGACTTGTACTCTACAATTGCTCCTTGACTCGGCTGTGAAGCTCCTTCATTCCTTTTGCAAAGTCCTCTACACTGGCACTCCTAAATTCATCATGTTCTGCATCTTTCAATTCAGAAACTCCCCTTGGCTACATTCCATATACAATCTGGAATGGACTCTACCCTATGCTTCTGTTAAGTGAATCATTATAAGCAAATTCCGCCTATGGCATAATGTGATCCCACTGAATATGGTGTTCAGTCACTAAGATTCTCAGCAAATCTCCCAAGCTCCTATTTACGACCTCTGTCTATCCATCCGTCTAAGGATGATACGTTGAGGTGAAAGAAAAATTTGTCCCCAACTTCTTCCATAAGGTCCTCCAGAAATGTCCTACGAACTTGGTATCTCGATCAGAAACGATACTCCTTGGTAAGCCGTGAAGTTTGACGACTTCCTTGAAAAAAAGGTTCGCAATATGAGTTGCGTCACTGGTTTTCTGGCATGGTATGAAATGTGCCATTTTTGAAAATTTGTCGACCACCACAAAGATCAAATCACATCCTCTTTATGTCCTTGGCAATCCCAATATGAAATCCATGCTCACTGCATCCCATGGCATTTCAGGTATGGGTAATGGTTGGTATAATCCTGCGTTCTGCCTCTTTCCTTTCAAGTGCTGACAAATTCTGCATCTGTCCACAAATTTCTTAATGTCTGTTCTCATCCCTGGCCAATAATATGAGCTACTGAACTTTGAGAACGTCTTGTCATGAACGAAATGTCCGGCCAATGCCCCACTGTGTTTTTCCTTTAGCAAATTCTCTCTCATGGAGCATTTCAGAATACATAGTTGATTTCCCATGAACAATAATCCATCTTGGATCATGTATTCAGTCCATGGGCTTCTATCTCTGAGAATTGAATTCTCAGATGCCTCATATGCCTCCTTAAAATCTGGGTGATCCCTGTACATTTCTTTGAGGTTATCAAAACCTAAAGTCTTGACTCTGAATTCCTGCATAAGAAAACATTTACTGCTCAAATCATCAACAACTTTGTTAGAAAGTCCAGAAATATGCTTAATCGCAAAAGTAAAATTCTGCATGAATTCAACCCATTTAAGATGTTTTTGGTTCAACTTCTCATGTTGAGTCACGAATTGTAAATCATGATTATCACTGTACAAAAGAAACTCCTTGGGAACCAAATAATGTCTCCACTTCTTCAGTGCTTGTATGAATGCATAGAATTCCTTCTCATATGTGGATTACTTGATCTTCGCTTCATTCAGTTTTTCACTGAAATACCTGACTGGCCTGTTTTCTTGGCTCAAGACCACTCCAATTACAAATCCACTCGTGTCACACTTAACCTGGAATGTCTTGCTGAAATCTGGCAAAACCATAATTGGTTGCTTAGTGATCTTCTTATTCATTAGATTGAAGCTCTTCTCTGCTTCCTTTGTCCAGTGAAAAGATTTATGTCTTTTCTTCACCGTATCCATCATTGGTGCACTAATTCCACTGAAGTTTCGGATGAATTTCCTGTAGAAGCTAGCCAAACCATGGAAGCTTCAAGCTTCAAACACGCTTTTCGGGGATGGCCAATTTTTAATTGCATTTACCTTTTTCGGATCCATTTTCAACTCATTTGTAGAGATAACAAAACCCAAATAAATGAGTTATGTTCTCATAAATGATGATTTCTTCACATTGATCAACAATTTCTCTTGTTGTAATCTCCCCATCACTGCAGCTAAATGCTTTAAGTGCTCTGCTTCCGACCTGTTGAAAATTAATATATCATCAAGATATACAATGACAAATTTCCCAATGAAATCGTCCAGGAATTCGTTCATCAATCTCATGAAAGTACTGGGCGCATTCGTTAAGCCAAATGGCATGACAAGCCATTCATACAGCCCCTCATTTGTCTTGAATGTTGTCTTCCATTCATCACCTTCTCTCATTCGAATCTGATGATATCCACTTTTCAAATCAATCTTTGAAAAAAACTTTGCTCCACTCAAGAAATCCATCAAGTCATCCATCCTTGGCAATGGAAATCTATATCTGATGGTAATCTTATTGATTTCCCTTGAGTCTGTACACATTCTCCAGCCTCCATCTTTCTTTGGGTTGAGCACTTTCGGAACAATGCATGGACTCAAGCTCTCCCGAATCAATCCTTTGTTCATTAAGTCCTGGACATGTCTCTTAACTTCTTCATTTTCCTCCAGTGTCAACCTATACGCTGCTTTGTTCGGTAAACTGGCTCCAGGTATAAGATTTATATGATGGCTTATACTCCTAATAGGTGGCAACGAATAAGGTAGTTCGTCCACTACTATATCAACAAACTCTTCCAGCAACTCCTGGATTTCCTCTGGTAAATCATCTATTCTCGTACTGGTTAAAACAATTTTGGGCTTCCTGAGCACAATAAATTGCGTGTCTTCCTTCTTCTTAACCTCATTAAGAAGTTCCTTCCCACTCATGAAAAGTACAATGTTGCTCATCTCTGTTTTCACTTCTTTATCCTTAATTGGCAACAACATCCGAGTCCTACCATTTTTCTCTAGGGTGTACGTATTCTTTCTCCCATCATGAACTACATTTCTATCATATTGCCATGGTATACCCAACAATAGATGACAAACATACATGGGAATGACATCACATAATAATTCATCTTTATATCCTCCTATTTTAAATTCAACTAAACATTGTTTAGTGACATTTACCTAATGTCCTTTTTGTAGACACGAAACTCTGTATGGGCTTGGATGTGCAACAATATCCAGCTCCAAATTTTCTACCATCTCTGTAGATATGAGATTTTTTGTGCTACCACTGTCCACTATGACCTTGCATACTCTATCCTTAGTTTTGCAAGCAGTTTGAAATAGACTGTTTCTTTGGGTCGGGTTCTCTGCCTCCTTCTCTCGCTTTAAGAGAACTTTCCTCATCATTAAGGATCTTCCACCCTCAACGTCTTCTGCCTCAAAATTCCATCCTTGAGCTTCGACAATGTGAGTTTCACCACCATCTTTCTTCCTATCTGGGCACTTATAGGATTTATGTCTGACTTTTCCATAGACAAAGCATTTCACTTCACCTCCTCTACCTCTTCCTCTTCCTCTGGCTCGAGGAAAAGTATTTCTATCAGCATACTGCCCTCCTTGTGAGCTTCCTACTCTCTCAGGTTGAGGTTGAGGTATCTTCCCCTCTTCTTTAGGTTTCTGAGTTTTATCTTGGGAAATTGTTTTGCCTCTAGCTTGACTTCTACCTCAGCCTCTTTGACCTTGCTTCCGACTCAACTTCTCTTTAGCTTTAAGAGCCATCTTATAAGAATCTTCCATAGTCCGAATGGTCATCATGCTCATCTCATCTTGAATTTCATATTGCAGACCATTCATGTACTTGGAAACTTTTTCATAATCGTTTTCCCGATGACCTGCCCTGATGTTTATATTATAGAACTCTTCAGTGTATTCTTTCACAGACATCATCTTCTGTCTCAAATTTTGCATCCTCTGAAATAGAGTGATTTGATATCCCTGGGTATAAATTTGGCTTTCATCTTTCCAGTCATTCTATCTGAGCTCTTGATTTTTTTCTTTCCCTTGCAGCGTCTATCAACCTATAGTTCATCCCACCATACTGTCACATGCCCTTTAAGTCTAGTAACGACATGTTTGACTTTCTTGTCTTCCTCAACATCCTCATAGTCAAAGTATTTGTCTAGAGATCTGATCTAGTCTAGAATTTCTTCAACATCTAAGTTTCCTTTGTACACTGGAATGTCCATTTTTTCTCTAGCACCTATCCTCGCAACAACCCTGAATAGGCGCTCATCTGTAGCAAATTCGACTGCAACTTCTTCTCCTTCATTTCCATCTTCATTCTCACTTTCATCCTCATTGATATCCCCAGCATCAACTATGCGCCTTTGTGATGTCTCCATGGAATCAAGCCTGGCATGTAACTCACGCATTTCTCTTTCCTTTACTGGATCAGGCATTGGCATTGGCCTGTCTCTTCTTCTCGATGGTATGATTGTAAAATGTTCCTCTATTCTCTGCTACAGAAAGCAAAGAAGTTGTTCTGGGCTCTGATACCACTCTTGACGTAGACCTGTGACTCCTCTTTGTCTGAGATCCACATAGGATCGTTCTAATCTCTTCCATGAGTCAAAGCAACTACCTCGGTTCCCTGTTGAAACATTCAATGAATCCGATCCATGGGTCCTTCACAAAAAATCCACCTGCACCACGTGCACTAGGTGTGAGTCTTCGCCTCATCATGACCACAAAGCGGGCCTTATCACAAGCGCTTTTCGCAACTCGCAACTCCCGAGTTTGTGAGTCGAAGGTCCTCGACTCCTCTTTTCCAAACCTTCGATACCCTAGATGTCGATATGGGTATGGTTTCTCCTAGTTAGTGCCTCTACCAACAACCATTGGCTAGGGTCTAGCTTTAGCACCCCTCGGAACTCGCAACTTCGTAAATTGGAGTGTTGAGCCCTTGTGCTCCTCCTTCGCGAATCCCCGAGACGCAATAAGTCAACAATAGTTGACTCCTTCCCAGGCGACGTGTGTCCACTACCTGTCATTGCTTCCACTATTCTCTGCACTCTATGTTTGCACCACCTGTCAACCACGCAATCCCCACGAACTGGATGTGCCACGTGTTCGCATAAGCCCTCAACGCTCGGCACTTTGCGGCTTTTGCAATCGAAAAGAAACTCTCTCAACTCCCGAACCCCTGAGTATGCGATACCACGTGGATATTCTGATCCAACGGTTCTCCCGTTTTTTTGGATCCAATGGTCTGGATCTCCTTCTCTATTCCTTACAACTCGAAACTTTGCGCAAACCAAGAAATTTGGTCTGGCCTCAAAACTCATGAACCCCGAGTTTGTGATATGATTCAATGGCTTACACAAAGCACGATCAACGACTCATGTTGATCCTAGATCCTAAGGTGATGGGTTTCACTGGCCTCTAATCACCTTGCAACTTCACTGGATCCTACGGTCCTCGCTACTTTATGAGCTCTCCATGGAGAATATTGACCGCTCGATTCATGCTTCAATGGTTTCTTACCAAACAACTAAATGTTCTCCCTCCTGAACTTAATTTCTATGCGACAGATTCAATCCCCGTCTCCCTTTGAAGTGGTTCGATTTCTGCCTTCCTTTGAAGTGGTCAAAGGTTTTATCCCTCCTGAGATTTTACTTGCAAACTCAAGCCTTCCAAAAGCGTTTCCTTCTTGCACTCCTTGCGGAAAACTTTCAAATAACTTCTGGTTATTTGAGTCTTTGACCATGTGCACTCTTTGCAATAGTAGTCCTTCAACATTCACCTTAGTTGATAACTTCTAAGGTTTCAACTAGCCTGCACACACCTTGCACGACTCTGCGCTTCTCCTGCAATTCTGCTAGTATGAGAACAACAGTATCTCTCCTGAGCTTTCTGAGATAAAACTTAGACTCTTGTCAATGCACACCTTGTGGACATTTCACTGCACTCCTTGCAGGAACTCTCAGGATGAGAAACAATTGAAACTCATTCTTCTCCTCTATCAGACTTCATACATTCAACATGAAATCATACACACAACACATCATTGAGATAAATGCATAACAGAGAAAACAAACCAATTGTAAACATACCATTTAATAAATGTAAATAGTAAGCATCATAACACCATGAAATTTGAATCAAAGCTTCATATATTAACTCGAATGCTCCTGTACGTGGGTTCTTCTCTACAACTCTCTACTACAGATCTCAATGATGATAATGTTACAAGGCTACAATGGTGAGGGTGTCTATATCCGTTTTCCCTCCTACTCTCTAAACTGTCTAATCTATGAATTCAAATCTTCCTACTTTCATTAAACAGACTTAATGTCTATTACATCCAGCAGATGAGAGAAAATTGCTCAAGATTTGTTTACAACATGCAAGTATGCTTCCTTTAACTACTACATTAATATCTACTCATTAATTTTTCAAAAACATTTCAAAATGTGTGTTGCGCTTTTCCAGCTGTCTTCTTCCCTCATGCCTGGTTGGTTGGCTTCTTATGATGCTCCTACATCAGTTCCTCAAATACCCTTCAACCCACTTGTTGAAAATCTCAGTCTGCCCATTTGTCTGAGGGTGATAGCTAGTGCTAGGTGTCATCTCTGTTCCCACCAACTGAAACAACTCTCTCCAAAATGTCCCTATGAACTGATTGTCCCTGTCACTGATGATGTTCTTTGGCAACCCATGAAGTCTGAAGACCTACCTGAAGAAAATATCGGCTACCTGAATTTCACTGTAATATGTCGGTATGGTGTAGAAGTGAGAAAATTTGGTCAATCTGTCGACCACTACATAGATACATTCCTTACCCTGGACCTTATGTAGACTAGTGATGAAGTCCATATATATACTCTCCCATTTCTGCTCTGGAATGGGGAGTGGTTGAAGTATCCCTGTTGGAAGACCATGCTCTAACTTGTTCTGCTGGCAAGTCACACACTCACTAACGTGTCTCATAAAATCTTGTTTGAGGCCCTTCCATGAGAACCTCTCTCTAACCTGTCTGTAGGTTTTGAAAAAACCCTGATGGCCTGCTAGAGTTGAATCATGAACTGCGGTGAGGATTTTCTTCTTAAGAACTAAATATGGCACCAAGTAGACTCTATCCTTGTAAAATATGACATCGTCAATGACCCTATACTAGTCATCTTGTATCTTCCCATCCATCACCTCACAATCAAACTTGTTCTTGGAATATTCCACTAACAACTGGGATTTCCAATCTGCTGAAATCTCCATCAAAGAACATGCCGGAGGTCTCCTCGATAGTGCATCGGCCACAATTTTCTTCTTCCCCTTGACATGCTCTATGTCAAAGTTGAATTCTTGTACCTTCGTCACCCATTTCTGTTGGCGCTTGATAAATCCTAAAGAAGAACAACAACAATTGATAAATCATAAACAAGAACAACAACATGGCGGAAAAGGCATAATAGCCAACACATTTTTATTCACTCCAATGTTACATATTTATAGTACAATGGGTGATGCCACCTCATAGAGAGATTTTCTCTAGATCCTAAAATCATGCATGATGACTAGGCTAGGCAATCTTAACTAACTCATTAGTCATCACTTGAGGATATATTACTAATATCCTAAATGAATAATACAAATATAGGTGACAATTTAGACTTAGTTATTGGTAAAGGTAAGCCATAGGGTAACAATCCCCCCCTCAATCACAAGTCCAATCAATAATACCAGCAATAAAGCATAAACTGGTATCAATTCTAAGTCTTCATAGTGAAACTCCTGAGATGAGCCTCAATGAAGAACTGCCTGAAAAACCGCCAATCTGGATGTTGAACATGTTCATTTGAAATGAACTGGAAGATATCTAAGATATGGAAGTGAACAACTGCAATATCTGAACATTCCCTGATTGCTTGACAATTTGATCATTTTTCCAATTATTTTATCTAGAAGAATCTGATGTCTTATGCTAATTGGTGAACATGTAGTATCACCACTCTACTATCAGTGTATCACTGAAAGTGCTCTCTGAATCTGTGGTTTGGGATGACCACTAACCAATTGATACCATGTATCTAATGGTTTTTGGATAACCACTAACCAATCTTGACACTTTTAGGTGTCCAACAACATCCCAATGTATCATGTGTATGATTCAATTGCAACTCATTGAACCATAATCTTTCCAAAGTCTACCATCTCTAGAAAATCTCACAATGTAATCATGTGAGCCAGGATGCATGCAAATTGTTTACTTAATGTAAACTCCAATATGATGAGAGCGAACCAAGAGAAGTGAGTCATCTTCTGGTATGACACATCCCTGAAAATGCCTGACTACTCAATAAAATGCCAAGCTGCAATGCAGAAGGATCCTCTTGTCCTCTGCTAGGTCGAATGACCATCTATGTGAACCAAATGTTCACATCATTGCTCTCAAAATCAAAATCTATATGATTCAACTTAAACTTATTAAACCATAATTCTTCCAAAGTTTATCATCTACAGACCGCAGTTGCCCATTTGGAAAATTTCATGCCCATCTGGCATACTTAATGTTTGTTGTTGTCGAGACTTTTTGTCTGACAACCATCTTCAATTCCATCATCAACTCCCCCCTTTCTCAACTGAAAGGAGAGACCATAAGTGGTTTCATGAACCATCTTCACTAGAATTTTGAGCTCCCCCCCTTAAGGTGCATGAGAGTTACATCATTGTACTCCCCCCTTCTAGGCTCAAATGAGTATCGTACTTGTTTCATTTTGAGTACAACACAAAGTGGGCATGCAGAAAAAACCACATGTTATCTCATCCCGTGAGGGCCATGATCGAAAGCTAAGACACAAGGGGACCACTTATATGAGGTACAAAAATGTTATGTGATACAATATTGGTCTTTACTTGAGATTGAATTCTATGGTAAGACTTATATAATCGCTTGGTTGTTGATGACCATTGCCAAGGATCAATCCACTCATAGTGAATCTTCAATCTTGCAGGTTTCTTCAGCGTTGAACATCTGTCTGAAGAATGGTTATGCTTACCACAATGATGGCAAGGATGGAGATCAAAACACTGATTCTCCTTGTGACCAACTCAATTACAATGTTGACACTTATCATTCTGATGATGAACTTAAACAAGTGAAGTTGAAGCTTCTTGAAGGAATCCAGCACTTTGAAACTTGATTGCTCTGGATTAATCAGGAATATGAAAGGTAACTTCCTTGTCATATCCAAGTCTTATTCTATTCTTGTTGTATATGATTTCTTCCAGAGGGTCTGATGATGGTCTTGGAAAGAGTATTATGAACCTGTTGCTTTGAAATATGAGGAAGTGGATTTACTACATGTTGATGCATCAATGAAAGGTTTTCTTCACTTAAATCAAAAGAAAACTCTTGAATTGTAGGTTCATGAATATATTCAACTTCATATGAAACTAATTCTGAAGTTGTATCACTGTGTTTCTCCTTCACTGGTTGTTGATTAAAAAATCCATCATCATCATCTTTATCATCATCATAATTATCATCATAGAGAGGGTTGTTCTGAACAAAAACTAGTTCAGAACAATTCATTGGTTGTTGATCATTGATATCAGTCGACTCATCATTCAATAGTTGGGATAGAGATTGAAGAAGTCTAACTTTAGCTTGTGTCACTTTAAAACAAGTTAGCACTGATTGAAGAGTTGCTTTTTTCAATGTCACTGTGGTGTCTTCAGTGGTGTTTATTAGAGTGTTCAGTAACTCTAATAATTCGAGACTTCGAGCCATTTCAAAAAAAACAAATGAGGTCTCCTTGTGAAGGTATATCCTGATTACAATTTGACTCGTCAGAAGAAGGTTTTTATTTTGCAACTTGCTCACTTGAATTTCACGCTCGCTTGCTATTCACGCTCACTTGAACTTGCCTTGCTTGAACTTCTCGTTCACTTTCTCTTCTCAGTTGCTTGAATTTGTTTCTCCCTCGCTTGTACTTTTCTTTCTTTCTTCCAAGAAGTTGAGGATGTCGGTTACCACCGAAAATTCATCCCAAAGTATTACAATGATATGAGTTTCAAGTACTCATCCTTTTCAATTACGACTTAAAATGACCCTAGGGTGTCGAGCTCAGCCGAAAATGCACCTTATGACAAATTCAATTTCACTTGATTTATAAAGACAAGTAAACTTACAAAAGGACTATTTGCAAGTTACAATAAATCATGATTCAAAGTTGAATTAATATTCAAATTTGAATGTGTTGTCGATGTTTTTGAGTCCATTTCTCCTTTGCTTACGAGCTTGGATTGTTTCTTGCTTTAGTATTCTTTGTTGATGCTTGATTTGCATTACTTTTTCTTGAATGCATGTGCATGAGTAACATTGTTCTTGAATAACATGAATTATGCTTGAATTTTCTTGCTTGATGTGGATTTCATGTGTGTATAGTTGTACGATAAGTGTAGTGTCAAAACTAGACACAAAACACCATGAAAACATTCAAAGAATCATTCACCATCGCACACTACTCAAAGCACCAGAAAAAAAAAAAAAAAAAACTTATCTTTTAGGGGCTTGGCCTTGACCCTCTAAAAGTCTCGTCGAAAAAGAATGTGAGAGAGTATTTTACTGGACTCTTCTCAACTCTTTGAACATCAAAATTACAATTCAATTTTGAAATTGAACTTCTCTCGCCTTTAAAAATGTGCCCCCCTTAACTAGAAAATATCTTCAATTAGAAGAACATTCCAAAGTAAAACTTCTCAAAAGTGGAGACCCCATATCCTTCCATACAAATTACCTCCCTAAACATTATTTTAATGTTTAAGTAAATCCTCTCACTCACTCCTACCTCTTAAAGTGGAAAATTACATAGTAACTTATTTTAATGTTTAATAATAAAGTATTAAACATGACATATTTGAATAAAACACTTCACACATACCAACACATAACAACATGCATTTGGAGGAGAAGGCACACATACATGCATCTACTGGAGTGGAGATATGGATTACTCCATAAAGATAGGATCCTCTAATATAATGGAAGAGAGAGCACGCAATTGTTGCACTAGATCACTAGATTTCACACCTTCTTCTATTGCATCGAACATTAAATATCATGCAGAGTTCACGCCTTGTTTCTCGCCTCATAAAGTTTAGTTTCCACAAGCTTACATGGCGACTCCTGAGAGCATACGAGAGAGTCTGATCCAACGGTGGAATGAGATAACAGAGTATTATGATGATATTAATCCTAAGCAGACTTGTTATTTATCAATGGAGTTTTTACAGGGTAGGGCTCTGTTGAATGCGATTGGTAATTTAGAGATGATAGATGCATATGCGGAGGCTTTGAGAAAGATGGGATATAATATAGAAAGTGTTGTTGAGAAAGAGCCAGATGCAACACTTAGAAATGGAGGGTTGGGCCGCGGAAAAAGATTTCCATGGGAGTTGCATATGTAGATCTAAAATGTCATAGCACATAGAAGGACTGATAAGGATCCACACAAATCAACAGATCAAGCCATCAAGGATCATGGAGGAGATCCATCAAATTGCATCTGAGAGTAGTCCAACCAATATTGTATTCATGTAGGATGCTTGCTGACTATGGCTTCCAACCATTTCCATTGATGGTGAAGAGGGAAAGATGATCTTGCTCGTACAACCATGGTGGAGTGAAGGCGTCTATTGCTTCTAAGGTTGCCGATTCAGATGAGATATGCAGATCGTGCCAAATCTAATTAAAGGAACATGGCTAGATCATTGCACCACTCAGTAACTCCACGATCTTGGCCAGAATTGGCTCACATCCTCACGATTCTATGATGATGCCTCTTCCTCTGATCATTCCTCTGAAAGTGCGTCTGCCTCTGATCATTTCTCTAGAAGTACCTATGCCTCCTGTAATTGTGCTCATGTCTCTGATCATTCCTTTGGTTCTGCCCGTGATCAAAATCTTCCTCTGAAAATACCTCCCTGCTTGTTATCATAATCTCCCTTCCTACAGGCGTAATCAAATGTAATGAGAATCCATCCTTCTTCCTAGGATATCTCGACTTAGGATGACACGATTGGAGCTGAAGTTAGAGATCTAACTGCAACTCAACGAGTATCTTGTTCTCTTATTGTTGCGATCTACGAGTTAAACACCCAAGAAGATTACATGCGAGTTAAACACTAGTGAATATTCCAAGCCATCCATGATCTGGGCAACAATTTCAATGCAGAAATAAACCCAATAGACTCAGTTATTAATTAATACAAAAATCCACTCTCTATTACAAATTTCGCCCATAGCTATGGTGCCAGACCATCCATCCAATCCAGAGGTTGCTGCCAGACCGAATTCCTCTGGAGAAATGGTCTGTTTTCAATAGTTGTACAAGTCTCACTCCAATCTACTAGTCTCCACACAAGTATCCATGCAAATTGCGCTGCAATCTATTCGCTAGCAACAAGGCCGTGCACAGTGCAATCTCTAGTCGCACCTCCTCTCTCTTTCTCATAATCAATTCACAGTTACAACTTCCCATCTATGTGCTTTCACTCTGATTCACCCTACTATGAACCGATTCATCTTAGAGTATCCATTTGCAACACCTTTCAAGATTCCATGAAGCTATCAAACCTCCCATGGAAAACTACCATGGAGAAACTACGAGGTTAATATTTTCATCCGCTTTTCACCATGGCTCTGATACCAATTGATAAATCCTAAAGAAGAACAACAAAAATTGATAAATCATAAACAATAACAACAACATGGCAGAAAAGGCATAATAGCCAACACATTATTATTCACTCCAATGTTACATATTTATAGTACAATGGGTGATGCCACCTCATAGAGAGATTTTCTCTAGATCCTAAAATCATGCAGGATGACTAGGCTAGGGAATCTTAACTAACTCATTAGTCATCACTTGAGGATATATTACTAATATCCTAAATGAATAATACAAATATAGGTGACAATTTAGACTTAGTGATTGGTAAAGGTAAGCCATAGGGTCAAAGCACTCACTGTGTTCCTTCTGCTCAAGAAAATACTTCAAACTATTGTGATCCGTCTTGACCACGAATTTGTTTCCCACCAAATATTGTCTGAAATTGGTCAAGGCATGCATGATTGCCAACATTTTCTTGTCATAAATGGAGTAAAACCTCTCAAGTTGACTAAGCTTTCGGCTCTCGAATATAATGGGGTGTCCTCCCTGCATCAAAATTGCACTGATCCCTTCGTCGGATGCGTCACACTCTAGTACAAAGGGCAAGGTGAAGTCTAGTAGTGCCAACACTGGACAAGTGCCCATGACTTCCTTCATGTGATCAAAGGTTTCTTCTGATTTCTCAGTCCATATGAAGGCCCCATGCTTGGTAAGATTTATCAGTGGTGTGCCAAGATGAGAAAAACTCTGGATGAATTGCCTGTAATAGATGCACAGCCCAAAGAAGCTCCTCAATTATATCACATTCTTGGGTGTCTGCCAATCCAGAATGCCCTTGATCTTCTCTTGGTGCACCTATACCCCCTGTGCACTGATGGTCTAGCCTAAGTAAAGCAACTCTGTCATACCAAACTCGCACTTGGACTCTTTGGCATATAATGATTGTGCCTCCATGATACTCAATACCTCATCTAGGTGCCTCATATGCTCTTGCCATGACCGACTATAGATCAAGATGTCATCGAAAAAAACCAAGACTGATTTCCTTAATTGATCCCTGAATATATGGTTCATGCAAGACTGGAATGTAATGGGTGCATTGGTTAGCCAAAATGGAATAACCAGGAACTTGAAGTGTCCAAAATGACATCGAAATGTCATCTTCTCTATGTCCTTCTCTCGGATGTTGATCTGATGATATCCAGAGCATAGATCAATTTTTGAGAAGAAAACTACCCCATGCAGTTCATCCATCAACTCGTCAATGCGTGGGATAGGGTATCGGTTCTTGATGGTTTTCTTGTTCAAGGCTTGGTAATCAATGCACATCCTCATGGTGGCATCCTTCTTCAGAACTAAAACAACTGAAGAAGAAAATGAGATGTTGCTCGGTCTGATGTGTCCCATCGCCAACAATTCCTTTATTGCCTTCTCTATCTCATCCTTGAACCTCCTAGGATGACGATAGGGGGGGGTGATCATAGGTTTGGCCCCCTCCTCCAACTCAATGGTGTGCTCAAACCCCCTGTCAGGTGGTCTCCTTGGTGGAATTGCCTGAAAGACCTATTGATGTCGTTCCAATAAATTCTTGATATCTGTATGGTATTGTTGTCAACCTTTCAAATACTTCTGAGTAGTGATCAAGCATTCTGCGACATATGCTACCTCCCCATGTCTAAATGTCCTCTCCATCCTCTTGGTTGAAACTGTCCTAGGTGCTCTTGTCAACATGCCTCTTAGAACAACCTTCTTCCCATCTTGATCTCTGAATTCCATTTCCAAGGTTTGGTAGTTGTTAGTGGTTTTTTCCAGGGTAATCATCCACTGAACTCCTAACACCACATCTGTGTCTGATAGGTCAACCACATAAAAAGTGTCTCTCACTGTGTAGTTGCCTAACTTCATCTCTAAGTTTGGAACTCTGTCTAGACACTCCACTGTGTGGCCATCTACTACCGCAACATCAAACACCTCAAAATCCTCTGTCTGAAGTGCCTGTCTCGATACTAGTGAAGCATCGATGAAGTTGTGGGTGGCCCCACCATCTATCAAGGTGATTTCCCATTGCCCCTGAATAATCCCTCTGATATGGAGGGTATCATACCTGGGAACACCAAAAAAGGTCGCTATGACACCTCCCTTTGCTGGTTTCCTCCCGTTAGCCTGTTCTGGTGGTTGTGGGACTACTGGAGGATGGGCTCCTACCGGTGTTGGTGGTCTACAGAGAGGTTGCTCCTCTGCTGGTGCTGACTCCTCCTCTAAACTAGTGGATCCACTGTTCTTCTCCTCCTCCTCACTATCCATGTTGTTTGTTGCTACCTCAATATAATGAATCTCTCCTTTACCCATGCACCTATGGCCTGGGACCCAAGGATCTCTGCAGTTGAAGTAAATCTTCTTCCTCATAAGCTATCGCCTAGTCTCATCATCCAACTTCTCCTTGCCCTTCCATTCTCTCTGAAATGGCTTCCTATCTTGATCCCTCTAGGGCACAAATGGTTTGGAGAAAGTTTTAGTCTTTGGCACTGAGTCTACCAGATCTCGAGTGCGAAGGATGGCATCCTGCAAAGTGGGAGGCCTGTATGCCTTCACCCATGCTCTCAAAGGCTCTGTGAGTCCTTTTGTGAATAACATGATTAGCCTGGGCTCTGATATATCTGTCATTGCCACGGCTACCCGCTGAAACTCTGTGATGAATGCCTTTGTTGTGCCAGTTTGTCTCAACTGGGCTAAATCCCTGAAGTGTATCTCGAGATCCTTCCTGTCAAACCTATCCATGAGCCTATCTGTAAACTCCCTATAGGAGGTGATGTGACTGTGACCCAATGTCACCAATCCATGATACCACCACTCATGTGCCTCACCCTCCAAGTGTAAGGTCGTGAAAATGATGGCCTGTGTTTTGGTCATCTGGTTGAGCTTGTAATACATGTCTAGCTTATGTACCCAAGCTCTAGAAGTGTATTTGGACGATCCGTCGAAAGAAGGGATGGTGAGTTTCCCAACTTTTCGGATGAAATCAAGGTTATGCCCCTGCTGCTGTTGTGGTCCTCCCCTCTATGACTCTCTAGGGGGGTTCCTGAGTCTGAGTCCACAGTACTCAACTAAGGTCATGTACTGATGGAAGTCACGACCCAATGCTATGCACTCCCTCCTATACTTTTCAATGTCGTCGACATGAGTGGGTGGCCTCTGTGTTATTGGTGGCAATGATGCTACCGGGGGTGCCCTCTAGAAATTGGGAAATAAGGGTCTGGGAATCCTACTCACAGAGGTGTATGTGCGAGAGGGTGACTGGGGTCTACTGCCTACTCCCAAGTTCCCCTGTGCTCTATGCGGGACTTATGTATCTGGGGTGCCCACTCTAGCCAAACTATCAACCACCTGTGCCAAGGACTGAGACATGGTCCATTGACTAGCTAACATGCCATTGATAACCTGCATGAAAGCTGCCTCTGGATCTACAGGGGCCTTGCCACTACCCTCTGGTCACTCATATCTGTCTCCTAGCATCCTCTCTGTCTCGTGCTCAGCCTCACGCTCTTCCCTTCTCTCTGCTTCTCTGTGTGCCTCTTCCTCTTTCTCTGAGCTAGGAGGAAAAGGGGGGAAATTAGGCCTATGCCTTCTTTCTTGATGCCTGTTGTAAGTGAAATATTCGTCACCTACGTGTTCATGGCCCTCTGGGTCTTCTGCTGCACTCATTGTCTTTAGTCACAAGCTAGCAAGACTAAAGCTCTGATACCACTGTAATGTTCCTAACTTGGCTAGTCTAGGAAACGCTGCTAATGTGTGTGTAGGATCAAAGGTTTACAGCATATAAATGATCATACAAATAATAAACACGACAAAGGAATGCAAATTTTGTATTATGATATATCTGTGGATTACAAAATGGTAGAATGCAGTTGAATAATTGACAATACTTGACTAGATCAACATACAAAGGATCTTAGCCAGAATATAAATAACAACTGCGGATGAATAAAATAACAACACTCAGCTAGATCAAAAGATAAAAGGATCTCAGCGGGAATACAAATAAGCAATTAAAAGATAATACCTGGAATATGGGAGCACTACAGAATCAATGAAGAATGATGGAAGACCTAGATGATATTCCTGGTCACTAGGGTGTGTCTTTCAACACCGAAATCAGCCAACTGGTGTCTTCCTCCTAGAATACAATGAACTATCTCTCCTGAGATGCACCTCTTCTCCTCAATGCCAAGTCATAATCTGCATAATGATGAATTAGGTCGCTGACCCTTCCTTTATAACTTTCCAAAACCCTAAATCATGTTGAAACCCTAATTCGTTGTTGATTTCCAAAACTCTAAATCATGTTGAAACTCTAATTCGATGTTGACTTCCAAAACCCTCAATCACTCCAGAAAGCCTAATTCACTATTGACTTCTATTTTTAGCTCATAATGACTCAAAAGCCCTTTTAACCCTTTTTAACTCAATGCTATTTTCTGAATATAACACCTGTGACTGGAGTGACCTCTAGCAACCCTATTTACCCCTCTTTGGCCCTGACTATAGTCTAACGAGGCAGTTTAGACCATTAAGCCTCCTCTTCTAGAGCTCCTATTTGGAAAGGGACATTACATAATTAAATCCAAAAGGATCACCTATGATACTTCTGTTTATGACAACAATAGCTTGAAGGAGGTTCCTTCAAAAAAATATCTTGGAATCGATATCCATCGCAAGCTCAACTGGAACTATAGCATTGAAAAAAGGATAAGTGGAGGGTGGAAAGTTTATTATGGGATCAAAGACAATTGTAAATTAGCATACCTTTAGCTTTGGGATAAAAAAAAAGATCTTTCACACTCTCATCATCCCGGTTATCTTATATGGATGTGAAGTTTGGGGTTGCAGTATATCTATAGAATCCTCGAGAAATATAGAAGAGATCAAAAGGAATTTTATAAGTTAAATAATCTGAAAATTAAGGGAAATACGCCCTATCCTATCCTCCTCATAGAAGCAAACATTTCTCCCATTGAGAGCATTTCTATGACTAGATACCTAACTGACAAGAATAAGATAAACAACATGGATGATAAGAGGTTCCCCATAATTGCTTCAAACACCAACGAATCAAGTAGGGATGGCATAAAGATGTCAAGGATTAGCTAAATCATTGGGGAATACAAGAAGAAGCCACCATGCACAATATCAATTTAATATTACAAATATTATCACTTTTAAATTTAAGGAGAATACATGTAGCTTGATAAAGAATTAGTGGATAAAAGGAAATTAAGATAGTAAAATGAGGTGGTCAACCATAATTTAGAAGATGAAAACTACCTCTTAGTTTTGAGAAGTACAAAAAAGAAAATCAACATTGCTAAAATAAGAACAAGCTCTCACTAGCTACATAGTGAAATTGGGTGTTAGACAACTCCCAAAACATAGTGGGATGAACAACTCTCAAAAGACCATGGGATGAAAGAATATGTTATCTTTGTAACATTAAGCTGGCAGAAGATGAAAAATAGATTGCCTTGCATATACCCATATTAGATTCAAATTTAAAAATATTTGTCACCTTCCTAACCTCCCAAGTCATCAAAATTATGGTGATCTTAGAACCCTTATCTCAAAGTTTTTTAAACATAGAAATACAATTTTAAATAAAACCAAGTAATCTCTTATCTTCTTAAGGTCCAATAAACCAATTAGTCTAGGTTAATTATCATCATCAATATATTTAATAATGAAAAAACATAATATTTATAAAATTAAAATGAAATATGTTGATTAATAAATAAAAAAACATTATAAAAATATATATATGTTTAAACTTAAATCACCATAAAATTAATTAATTAATAAATAAGAAATTAAAATAAATTAAAAAATAAAAAACTTACTTAATTTATTAAAATAAGTTAATTAATTAGTAAATAAAATCTAAAAAGTCAAAATAAGAATTTTGATTTATTAAAATAAGATAAATTAATAAATAAGAAATAAAAATAAATTAAAAGAAAAAACATATTTACTTTATTAAAATAAGATAATTAATTAGTAAATAAAATTAAAAAAGACAAAATAAGAATTTTATTTTATTAAAATAAAATAAATTAATAAATAAGAAATAAAAAATAAAATAAAAGAAAAAAACATATTTCATTTATTAAAATAAGATAATTCATTAGTAAATAAAATTTTAAAAGTCAAAATAAGAATTTTAATTTATTAAAATAAAATTCAGTGTACATTTTTTCAATTTTACATTCTAGAAACAATTTAAATTTCACAATAATTAATAAATTAATAAATTCTAGGGATTTATAAATTCAATTTTTAGTGTAAATGTTTGAATTTTTGGATTTTTTTTGTTGGGAAGATATTTTCAAGGATATTTATCAGAAATCTTATTAGAAATTGTTGTATTTACAAATTTAAGTGATTAACTATGTGTAATCCAAATACCCTGAAATTTTTAACACTCTAAATCTATTTCTACATTTAAAAATACAATTTAAATAACAAAATATTGTAATTTTCTGGACTCAACCAAAAATAACAACAAAGTAGAGCAGTTAAACAACACCTAGATATTAGTTTTAATCACATACCAACCATCTAAGCATTCCATCCATTCCAAACTTAATATGTATAAACTGCAATTCAATTTTCAAGAGGTCTTCCATTTCGAAGTCTGTGTTTGGCTGGCAATATTCACTATGGATTCATCTTTAGGTTTCAGGGGCAACTTGCATTTCAACTACGTCAATTATGTCTAATTCAAGTGATTGGAAGAATTGATTGTTAACTTTCTCACCCAAATTTAATTTATATAAATGACATATTAATGACTCTTAACATGATGTCATCGTGAACCATATTTAAAAAAAAAAATCATTTTCAACATTATGATGAATTATTAATAACCAATAATTATTTATTTTTCTTATGAAATCTTCCCTTTCGGTCCATGAGTAGGCGATATTGCTGATACGCCGACCATGGTTTTATCTTTAATTTACTTCATAATCAGTGGAATCTGATCTGATTCTGTTGCAACAATTATTATCAATATATTTAAATATGGATTCAATTTTCACGATGCCATTCCCTCTCCAAGTCAACGAGTGGGCGATATTAACGATATCCGGACCATGAATTTGTCATGTTTAGTTTTGTTTTTT
Organism: Picea engelmannii; assembly: GCA_009831015.1. Classification (NCBI taxonomy): domain Eukaryota; kingdom Viridiplantae; phylum Streptophyta; class Pinopsida; order Pinales; family Pinaceae; genus Picea; species Picea engelmannii. The sequence goes on from ML780681.1 coordinate 1,959,397, forward strand.
TTCAATTTTGTAGTAGGTGCATCTAATCTTTTTCCTCTGTCACACGAGGGCAAGGTTTAGGTATTGAAAGCCAAACGTAATACTACATCCTCACTTCGTTATTTAAAAGTCCAATAAATCCAAAAAATATCCTGGATGTCATCCGGCTGTGGACATTCCATCCACATATCCGATCGGTCCAACCTGACTGGCTTAATGGTTGTGGTTTCATCGCTCGTTTTGCAGCAATCTAACGGCCACATCAATTCCACCGTAACATCTTCCAGAAGTTGACTTCGCCCATCTTGTTTCCACTATTCTAATGGCCATATCAATTCCACCTTAACTTCTTGCCTTTCCTCTCCATCTATAAATTCCTTCTTCGTCCTCTTGGCTCTGCATGAACGAATCGCAAATAGAAAAAAAGACATCATTTCATCTGTCTGTCTCTGTAATCCGAAAATTTGAAAGATGGAGGGCATCATAAGATGGCGTTGGATGTCGTTATTGTTACTTGGATTGCTGCAGCTTAATGTAATTTCAATTACAACTGTCGATGGGAAATCAGATCCGTTTATATACAGTCTCTGCAACGTAAATAAATACACCAATGGCAGTGATTACGAGAGCAACGTCAACACGGTATTGGAATATCTGGTGAATGCCGCTGCCCCAAGAGGCGGATTCGCCACATATTCATATGGCGAAGTCAACGGCCTTCTGCAATGCCGGGGCGACGTCTCCCAGCAGGACTGCCAAAAGTGCTCCGCTGAAGCATCAGAGATGGCTTATGAAGACTGCCCCAACGCAATTGGCGCTCGGATTCAGTTGGAATTTTGCTTCATTCGTTATGAGAAATACAGTTTTGCCTCCGTTCTCGATACCAACTACGTCTATGGTCTTAAGAATGTTAAGAGCAACGCTGATATTCAAGGTTTCAATCACACTCTCGGGACTGTCATGAAGACTCTGGCAGGCAAAGCTCCCTTAAACGGGAAAAGATTCGCCACTGGATCATGGGTGGTGAATTCTTCTGTGACCATTTATGGATTGGAAATGTGCTTCAGAAGTCTTGCAGGGCCTGACTGTGGTGTTTGTTTGAGAGAAGCGATTACAGATATGAATGAGTGTTGTTCTTCACAGGTTGGAGCTCAAGTGTATCTGGGTAGTTGCACTGTACGCTTCGAGACATATCCCTTCTATAACCGACGCACCTAAGTGCCATGAGATAAACGCAAGCGCAAGCTCAGTGACTCCCTGCTTGCTGTCAAATAAATAAAGGTCTCCTCCTATATATCCTTTGGCTTGTTATATTCACTGCACTATGTGCGGTTCTACCGCAAGGTCACCCACTCAGTCCCTCTTTGCTGTCAAATAAATAAAGGCTGCTTACTGTGTCGCCTGTTGTTTACTGCCACAGAAATAAAGGCTCCCTACTATATCGCCTGTTCGTTATTATATTTCGTCTATTATGTACGCTTCTACCGAATGGATGTGTTTTTTTTTACTGAAATTTTTTTTTTCACAGAAAATTTTCAAAATTATATTAGAAGTATAATTTTGTTCTTTTAAAATTAATTATATTAGAAGTATAATTTTGTTCTTTGCTCGAGAGTTTACAAGGTAAAACAATACCCTTAAGAAAAAGTATAAAGACAATCCATGCTGGTCATTACATAAACTATTTCTGTTTGCCAAACAGTAATTATACCGGAGAGCAGAAATGTGTTGGGGAAATGTCAATGCTAAAACATTTTTGAGTTGTGCTTTGCAAGGAAGATAGTCTTAAAAACTGATCAGATCTCTAATTTTACAGCTTTCAGATGTTCTAAAATAATTTTAGAACATGGATGGACCCTATTGTCAGTCTATCCAGAGATTGAAGGTGATAATACTGTTTCTAAATGCTATTCTCAATACATTTTCATATATTTTTAATAAACTGTTTATGATATTTGTACAAATATATTCATATTGTTAGTGAAAAATATAAAAATATTTTTGGATGTTGTGCTGGATACAAAAATTAACCAAATTTTGGTTATATATTTTTTTATGTGTATAAAAATTAGTTACTTAATTTTTGTCATATACAATTTTTACATAAAAATAGTGTTGTTTAATCATTAGATTTTTTGAATTTTTTTAGTTTAATAGGATTAAACAAATCTTTGTGAAATCTATATTTTTTGTTGTTTAAATAGTATTTTTGAATGTATAAATGGATTCAGCACCATGAAAAATTATTAAATCAGTCTAACTATATAAATTCAATCGCTCAAATCTAATTCCAACAATTTTTGAATGAATTTCAATAAA
>ML780681.1:1970614-2001045 GCA_009831015.1 Picea engelmannii
ATATATATATATATATATATATATATATATATATATATATATGGAACAACCAGAAGGTTTTGTCCAAGATCGCAATAAGAGGTTTGTTTGCAAACTCAAGAATTCATTGTATGGCCTGAGATGGTCTCCCAGGCAATGGTACAAGAAGTTTGATTCCTTCATGGTGAGCCTAAATTTTACAAGAAGTGTATATGCTCATTGTGTTTACTATAAAAAGTTGGAAAATGGCATGTTTAGTATTTTGGTGTTATATGTTGATGATATGCTTATGGAAAGAAAAAACATGGTCGATATCAACAGATTAAAGGCTCAGTTGGCTACGACATTTGCTATGAAGGATCTAGAAACAACAAAAAAATTCTTAGGCGTGGAGATACAAAGAGACAAGAAAAATGGTAAGTTGTGGTTATCACAACAGAAGTATGTGGAGAAAATACTTATGAGATTTGGTATGAATAATGTGAAACTTTTATAGACCCCTTTGGCTTCCCATTTCAATATTTCTTCAAGTTTGTGTCCTAGTAATGATGAAGAAAAGGATTATATGTATTTTGTACCATATGTTAATGCAATGGGAAATTTGATGTGTGCAATGGTTTGTACTAGAACTGATATTTCACATGTAGTTGGTGTTTCTAATCGATACATGGAAAATCCAGGAAAAGAGCATTGAGAAGTAGTGAAATGAGTGCTTCGATATCTTAGAGGCAGAAGCATTTATTCCATCACCTATGATGGGTCCAGAGATTTAGTTTGCGGTTATGTAGATTCATATTTTACAGGTGACTTGGAAAAAAGGATATCCACTTCAGGATATGTCTTTACTCTTGCAGGAGGACCTGTTAGTTGGAAGTCAAAGCTTCAAAACATAGTTGGTTTATCCACTATGGAGACATAGTATATGGCTTCTTCACATGCATGCAAGGAGGAAATTTGGTTATAGGGCTTGTTGGGTGAGTTTTGAAGGATGCAGAACAAGGTGAAAGTATTTTACAATAGTCGAAGTGTTATGCATTTGGATAGAAATCCATCTTATCATAGTAAGACGAAGCATATTTATGTTAAGTACCATTTTGTAAGACAGGTTGTTGATGAAGGTGGAGTGTCTTTGGAAAAGGTCCATACAAAAGTGAATTATGCAGACATGTTTACGAAACCAATTTTGTTAAAGAAGTTATGATGGTGTTTTGCTTCTCTTGGCTTGCAGAAAAGGTGATGAATTATTTAAGGGCATGATATATCATGCAAATTATTGTCAAGGTAGAGATTGTTGGAAACATGCCAATGAATTTCCTCATGTGGTCACATGCACATGCATGCAGCTATGTTAATGCACATGCATACAATCTATTTATGAACTATTTGTGTAACTATGTGATCTATTCATGATCAGTTTGTGTAACTGAGTGATAGTTGTTATATATACGAGCATGCCCATAGAAGTAACAGTGCAATGTGTGAAGAGTGTGAGAGCAAGCTGTGTAGAGAGCATAGTGTGTGAGAAGAGAGGATGATTGTATGCGTATGAAGGCTATTGTAATTCTCCCTTGAATAATAAGATTATCGATAATCATTGCCAGTGGTTTTTTCCCTCATTGGGTTTCCACATAAATCACCGTGTCAATTGTGGGTTTGTTGTGCTTGTTTTAATGTGTGTTTGATCTTGCCTGTTTTATGCTCCGTTTTATGCTATGTTTTTCTTTCGTTGCCTAACAATTTTGTCATAAATGTTTCACATGTAGGTAGTATTTTTAACATGTACACAAATTAGTCAAACTTTCATCCAAGGTTATTATGGGATTTATTAATATCTAATTAATTTTGAACATTGATATTTAAACTTATAAAATTTGATTGATTTTTAAAATAAGAAATCAAATATGGACATGAACAGAGTTTGTTGATCTTTAATATTATTATTATTGATGGTGCATCTAATTTAGATATCATAAAATTTAAACTTTCATGGTCATTATTAATTTTAATGATAATTTGAATATACTAATTTTTTTATTAAAAATAGAGTAAAATAAATATTTTATTGATTTGATATCTCTTGATACATTATAAATTTAGAGTTATATATATATATATATATATATATATATATATATATCAACTTTATATCAAATGAAAAAATTACACATCTCCTTCACACTGAGCAACACACTTTCACATTTACAGTTTGATAATCATCTCCCCCTCAAACCAACACACTTACACAATCAGACATTTAGTATTCTTTTTAATAATTTTCTTAGGAACAACTAAATTAGTTCAGTCAGAGACATCTCTTCTTGCAAAAAATATTCAAGATTAAATGAACCATTCCAGGTTCAACCGACATTTATGTGTCTGGACAGATTTCCCACACTGAGTCAGCTGAACCGACCCCATTTGATCGCCTTGGTTCATGCAGTTAGTAACATGTTTATAGATGTGGGAAGTTAGTTTGGTCAATTTCCTGGTATGGTGGGGGCACAGGGCGTTGTGGTTTCCGGAAGTGGATATTAAAGGGCGGAATCTCAGGTCACTGTTACAGTCTTGAGAAACTATTGACTTCTTCATAATTACGCATGAATTAGATGGATAATTTGAGAGTCCAAGTTTTCACAGCTAGATATAATGTAGATTGTATTTTTGGATAAGCACTGTGTAAATAGTTTTTGAAATATTAGAGTGTTTTAAAACTATGTACACAATGTTTATCCAAAAATAAATCTAGATAAATAATTATTAATATTCATAATGTAAATAGTTTTGGAAATGTTTGACTTTTCCAAAACTATATACATAGTTTTTATTCAAAAATACAATATATATGAATAGTTATTAATATTCATAATGTACATAGTTTTAAAAATGTTGGAAATTTTGAAAACTATGTACACAATGCTTAACCAAAAATACAACTAGATTGATAATTATTGATATCCATAATGTAGTTGGATGTAAGGTCTAGTGACAGACTAGCTGTGTGAACAGGAAGTTACCAAAACTCCCCATATTACTTGGCCTCTAACATTGTGGCAAATTACTGGATAGTGGTAGGCCCACATTTAAATCAAATTTATGCCTTCCCTATATAAAAATAATAGAAATCCGTCTGTTTTCTCCTCAGATTACCTATACCATTCAATATATATACATTTGTTTAAAGATCCTCCTCGTTACGACAACGAACCTCTTATAACAAGTACAATTTTTTTTATTTTTTTTATATTGGTTGTGCACATGTGTACAAGGGTAATAAACACATTAGACTCTACGTCGCCACCCAATGACGAACAAGACACATACAACGATGAACAAAACATGACGACCTAAGACGTGCATCAAGTATCTGCATGCATTGAATGACAATCAATCGAAAAATAAATAAGACTGACTACTCGCCCGTCCTACCCTGCAATGGTTAGGACCTCCAAGACACATAAGAAATGCTCAAGCCCAGGTTCTCATCGATTTTAACCATTTAAGGTCTCAGGGCTGGCGACTGTTCTGAGGAACATGGAGGTGTCTACATCCCTCATCCAATCCTAGTATAACCATCAATCCTAGAATTTAAACATCAATAATTTAGGAATAAATCTCTCGCTCAAGAATCAGACCATTTAATACAGTACAATCTAATTATATGTAAGCCATCTTGGTATGAACAACTATAATAGGAGGATCAAAGAACTTCAATTTGAAACATAGCCATCATAACTAAAATTTATAACCCATAATCAATTCTCATATAATAAGGACCATTTCGCAACCCATAAATCAAGTCCTTCATCACTAGTACTATAGTTTTTCCATTACTATGTAATATAGGTAATTCTACCAATGTTATAATATTTTCAATTCTGATGCATAGACAATATAATCAGATTAATTTAAACTTATCAACTACACCTCTAGTTCCTATAATTCTAACTAACTTGAACCATAACTAGACATTTGCACTTATATCCAAATGATTAATATATCTAATAATTAAAACAAGGAAAGGTTCACTTATTATAATTTATTTTTCTCACTCATTATATGATAAACTAAAGGAGATAATTAGCCTCCTTTGGTAGGTACTATTATATTTCATCCCAATAGCTTATGAAGTACTTGTCTTATCGAACATTAGGCTAACATACAAATTCAATCAATGAAACATTTTCCTTTAAAATTTGAAAACCGACCACAATAAAACACTAAATGATAATTCCTTCTATCCCAGGGAGACTCATAAATTCTCAATAGCAAATAGGTCAGGTAAAACCAGAAGGGTATTTAATTCTACTTAGAGCGAACTTCCTGGCATCTAGGTCATTGGTGGTCTTTTAATTAAGAACTGAATCTGTGTTGTCTGTCCATAATATATAATAAAATGTATAAAGTGAAGACAGCCAATAAAATATGATAAAAATATATTCAACGTTGTCTTGTAATTAAGATCATATTCAATGGTGTCTGTCCCTAACAGACAATAAAATATAATCAAATCAATCTAGAATTTCTCGCTACGCCGCAACAAGAAAGTCTGCAGAACCTTAACGATGACAATGTATTCCGATTGATAAGGAAAAAAGATAAGAGCTCCCTCGGTAACATTATGTAACATTATTTAACATTGATAATACAACAAGTACAATTTTAGTGTGTGAAATAATGTTACTCTATCATTTCTCTATATGTATTAGACCTAAGCTGCTAAGTGCTTTTGAATCCTTACAAGAAGAAACAAATAAAAGATAGAGTGTTAATCCACTGAGTTTCCTAGGTGAGAGTAGATTGTTTTGTGAGTTATTGCTAAAGTGTGTGTTTCATGTGAAGATTTCTATGTGATTGTGTGGATTGGTTTTGTTGTTATTGTATCAAGGTTATCAAAGGAGATTGTGGCATAGTGATCAGAGTGCAGATTTGAGCATTGGAAGTTAAAGAAGGGGTCCATTGGTTACCCACGTGAGCACGAGCTGCGTGCAGAGGAGGTCACGACATAACAATTGTGGTAGAACTGAGGAAGAGTGAGCTTATGCCTCTGAGGTGCAACCCCTTATTTAGGTCGCAACAGTGGAAGGGACGTTACTATTCTCAAGTTTGTGAAGCGGTTGAGCCAACTCAGAGATCTTGCTTTACTTCTGGAGTAATTTGTGTACATGTTGGTAGTGTTAGTGTTCATGGGGAAACAAGATTGGAATTAATTGTTGCAAGTGAAGTTATTGAAGATTGGAGGGCAGACTACACAATGATTTGCATGGTAAAACCCTACGAGGGAGTGCAAAGGACGAGAAGGATTGCAAGTTTGTTGGCCGTAGAAAAGAGGAAAACATCCCATTAAATATGCTAGGCATAAATTAGGAGCTCACCCGCCTGTTCTAAGGTATCTTCGTTGTGCATGCAACAAGAGACAATACAGAATGAAAACTATGAAATCGTTGTTCAGGTAATTAAGAGATAACCCCAAAAACAAACATGGATTCGCTGTGAATACATTCCAGAAATTGAATATGAAACCGTTGTGTATCTAAATACAATTTGCTACACTGCTAGCATCGTTGGATGCAACACTACATCAATGGTATGTTAACCTGAATATAAATAACTATGAAGAAGTCTGCTGTGTGAGTTCCCTATTCATACCAAATCAAGCAAATAAATTGCAGACCCTTAGGGGTGGATGGAATGGGCACAGGTATAGTTTAATTTACCGAGGTACTAAAATTCAGTCACAATCGATCAAGGTAGATTCACTGAGGTTTATGTGCTAAACACAAGCTAGAAGTAAAAAGGGGCAGCGTTGAAAATTGGGGAGGGAGACGCAAAGACAAAAACCCAGAAATTTCGAATTCCAGAAACAATTTCACATTAACTAATTACAAAAACGAAAATTCCAGGAAGGAGTTTTCTTGGGTAACAAATTTTACAAAAGAGTGTGCCAAATACAAGTTTTTCAGCGTGACTTTACACAGTGAGTTCCGCCATTCAGGAGATGGAGACGAAATGATAAATACATGGCTAGAGTTTACTCAAAATTTACACAGTAAATTTTTTATAGCAATGATAAATACACAAGATTTCGCCAGAGTAAGTAAACAAAGAAAAACCATTCAATCCAACGAGATCCAACACCGATTGAAGTTGAATATTCTTCCATCCAGATTACCCAATACCCATGAAGATCTAAATCATAAATCCTAATGCATTCTACTCTAAAAATCAAAGAGTGTACCTTTGCCTGATCGCCTGCTTCAAATGACGTGCACGCTCTCTGTGCCGCTCCCGCTCGTCGACCATCAAGACCTCACCGGTACCTCCCAGCCAACGCTAAGGGTACTCTTCTTCCCCCTTAGCCCCTCGAGCCGCAAAGGGGCCACACACTATCTAGATGGTACATCTAGCTCCCAGCTCGCCTCGCAAGGCCTAGCTACCAGTCCTCTCCGAGCTGGGAAATCCCAACTCCCACAAGTAAATCAGTCAAGTCACTAATCCGGAAGCATAGTGTTACACTAACAACCGATCCCCCTTCTTCCTTCTCCTCCCTTTATTTTATAGATTATTAGAACTTCCATTACTTCCTTAAATTCTCATTTAATTTAAGTTTTAATAAAAATCTTCTAAAATTCTCCTTCGTACAAGTGTCATCCATCCCCTACTTTCCTCCAATAATTGTTTTCTTTAATTTATTAATTGTCTCATTTCCCTCACCCACCTAGGATTACTCCTAAAATCACTCCTAGGTGTCCCTAGATTCCCTTACAGGTTTTAAAAGCTTTCCCTAAAATGAAATTGTTAATTTAGTTCAATTTAGAAGGTTCTTTAAATGCAAATTCTTTACTAAGTTGACCTCCCGCTTTTTACCATAAGTTCCCCTCTTTCCCTTTTTATGTTACCCCATTCCCTAGTTTCCTAATTTTTATATTTCCCTCTTTCCCCTTTTTATTGATCTAGAAATGACAGTTGTGCAAATTAACCTCTTTTACTTTTATTATTAATTTAGTACTTTTTTTTAAACTATCAAAAGTTAAAATAATTAATTGTCTCTTTACGTTTTACATCCACACATTTTATTTAATTTGTTACTTTCTTCAAGTTACCACAAAAATTTTATGAAGACCAAATTATTACTTAAGTGCCTTTAAATTTCATTCTTTTATTATATATATATATATATATATTAAAGTAGACAAAATTTTTACCCCTAACGAAATTTAGACTTAAAACTTAGATTATGATCCGGGCGACAATTAATTAGGGAAGTTGTTTTTAAAAAAATTCCTTAATGTGTTAATAGTCTTAGGGCCATCTAGGTTCATCCCTCTATCATCATCAACGCAACATGCCCTTCAAGACGCACTAGGTGCTCCAAGGGTGCCACTCGCCTCTTTTGTTTTTTTTTTTGCACGATGTGCCCTTCAGGACGCACCTCGTCCTCCAAGGGTGCCACTCGCTCCTTTTGTTTCTTTTACGGGATGTGCCCTTTAGGACGCACCACGTGCTCCAAGGGTTCCACTCATCTCTTGACTGATTGGTATACATCAATAACCCCTGGAGTCAACACTCCACCAGGTGAACTTGTGGGAGACTAAGGGCTTCTAAGGAATAAGGCCCCCACCTTATTGCGCACCACTTAGAATCATCATGAGTGACTGTCGCAGTCTGTCGTTGCGGCATCGTGGGTCCTCTCAAACTAGGTAATCGTTAACCTACAGTTCGAGCCACGGTGGGAGTTCTAGTAAGCTGTGGGAGGGCTGTTGTCCACACCTCTCCCTCAACCTCTTTGGTAGTTGTGTGTGACCCCTTTACTCCATATGTGAGTCTGGTCGGCAAGCTATCGTCAGCCTACATCATCAACAAATCATGTCAGAACATGTCCACATCATATCATCTAATCAATGTATTAATATCACAGTAAATAAATCAAACCCCAATAGCACAATCCCTGACTCGATCTAGATTCCAAGGGGTTCCATCGATGCCTATGCATCCTCAAGGTCAAAAACCCTTCACACTCAATAAAACCGAGTCAATAGTACCTGTCTATGTCAATGTAGTAAAACAGCATGTCATCTACCCATGACACATCATAATCAAAGTCAAATGTTTTAATATCATAATAATCTGGATCACTTGCGAGAAAGTGTCCTCAAAGAATAAGTTCGCTCAGTGCGCCAGAGCAGGATGTTACAATTTGATCATCGGTTTAGAGATAGATCCGTGTCACAGTTGAAGGGGATTTTGAATCTCGTTGCCATCCTATTGTTCATCAAAATCTTTTCATATAACACGATTTTTGGACCAACTCAGACATGCAATTTGGAAAGTTACATTTATTGATTATGAGAATGGAAGAGATCATTCCATGTATGTAAAGGTTAATTTTCTGATAATTATAAATAAAATTTAATGAGTAAATCATATACTTTGCTTACATATTTTCTATTATAATATATTAAGAGTTTTTTTATAAAAAATTATTGTAGATTCATCTTAATTCTAGATTTATCATGAGTTGAGAGGAATCAAATATCTATAGGTGCAAACCTTTTTTAACTTAAAAAATGTTTTCACCTTTAGGGATTTGATTCCTCTCAATCCATGATAGATTCATAATTGAGATGGATCTAATATGGTTCCACACACACACACACATACACACACATATTATTCCATGGATTCCAAGACTCTAAATCCACATCTCCCTCCTCGGGAGAAGGTGCCTATGTCACTTTTTCTTGAAGGCTTTCCATGGGCCCCTCATCTGAGATTTCTAAATGCAATATCTAACCTGGTAATATATGATAGGATTTTTTTAGAGGCACTTAAGGAGGACTTGGTCAATTGGAGGGAAAAAATCCCAAAACAAGTTAGAGAGGTATACAAACCTACCTTTCCATAGCCCAGAAACAAGTTATTTCAGATGTTAGAAGTGATCGGCAAGAGTTACTAATCGGGGCCCTTAAAGAATCTACCCATAAGGGAGGTGCAAAATTATTTTTATTAACCTTGAATTATAGAGGGATGGCCAATCCCTTCAAGAAATTGTCCTTGAACTAGTTGATCGAAACACACAACCCATCTGTTATAGCTGGAAGAACTGATTATGGATGGTGAAAAAATTAATCTTAAACTCTCCAAGATTTTAAAAGATTGGGCCTTCATTTTTTTTATTCCATAAGATGATTTTGGGAGTTAGTAATGGGATGTAAGACAGACCTCTTTACACTATTTAACTTGTGGGATTTCGCATCAGGTTTGGAGACCTTCCTTTTCTCTCTCAAATTGGTGAAAATCATCATTTGCTTGAACCTTTACAAACACTACTCTAATAGATTGGAATTTAGGAAACACTTCTTTAACAATTCTTGGCTTCACGGAGGAATGTTCGTTATTGGAGAAGACCTGAATTTCTCTCTTTGTTCCTCTGAGATATGGGCGCTACCAACACAATTGGGTAACCTTTCAGATTTATAAATTAGGAATTTTGTGCAAGCCAAATTGCTATATATTGAGTTGGCCAAGTTCACTCCAACCTAGACAAACTGTAGGGCAAGAGAGACTAGAATAGATAAACATTTATATTGATTTTCAGTCTTGAAGGAATTTTTGGAGGAGGCCCTCATGATTTGTTAATGGGTTACAGTCGTTGATGAATTTGTTCATTATCGAGTCTTATAGAAGTGTTCCATACCATGGGAAACCCAACAATCCCTTTCAAATTGAATCCTATGGGTGGGTCAAAGCTAATGATGGTCTCTCATGATGCATTAGTGACAATGAAAACATGGAAAAACAACAATATGTTAACTTGGAGGGATTGTTCAAGGTACTTTTACAATGAATTTGAATATGGTTTAAACATATTAAATGTAGGAAATTGAATTTCCTTTGTGAGTATATAATTTTTATTTATAGAATTTATGAATAACTATGTGAAATTTGAGTTTTTCTAATAGTGGTATGTCATTTTTAAAGAAAAATATAATGTATGTGTTTCTGTTAGTGTAGGTGTTAGGTATTTAATAAAAAAAATTATAGAATTGTATAGAGCCTATTTTTCTAGTGGGGAGTGTTTCTTCAAAATTTATAATATTAATTTGATATATTTTTTAAATTATGAAAGTCATTATATCCTTAGAATTACAAAACCTTGCGTTAATGTAGGCTATGAGGGAATGCCAATCCATCAAATAAATTGGCCTTGAAGTGGTTGATTGAAACACAACTCATCTGTCATATACCTGCAAGAACCCAAGATGGATGGTGAAAATGTTATGCTTGATATCTCCAAGATTTTAAAAGGTTGGGCTTTCTTTTTTTTTGATTCCATAGGATGATCTATGGAGTCAGCTATGAGATGGAAGAAATACTCTTTACACTTTCTAACTTATGGGATTTCCAATTAGGTTGTAGACCTTCCTTTTCTCTCTCAAATTGGTGAAAATTGTCACTTTCTTGAACCTTTACAAATACTAATCTAACATATTGGAATTTTGGGAGCACTTCTTTAATAGTTTTTGGATTCATAGATTAATGTTGGTTATTGAAGGAGAATTCAATTTCTCTCTTGGTGTCTATGAGATATGGGGGATAGAAACACAATTGGGTAACCTTTCATATTTATTGAATATGAATTTTGAGCAAGCCAAATTGTTGGATATTGAGTCGGCCAAGTTAACTCCAAACCAGATAAATTGTATGGCACGAGAGACTATAATAGATAAACATTTAGATCAACTTTTGGTCTTGGAGGATATTTTTGGAGGAGGCCCTCCTGATTCATTAATGGGTTTCACTCGGTGATGACTCTGATCACTATCCAATATTTTAGAAGTGGTCCCTACTATGGAAAACCCACCAATCCCTTTCAAATTAAATCCTAATGAGTGGTGCAATATAATGTTGGTCTCTCATTATGCATTAGTGGCAATGAAAACATCCAAAAACAACAATATGTTAACTTGGAGGGATTATTCAAGGTACTTTTACAATGAATTTGAATATGGTGTAAAAAAAATAAACGTAGGAAATTGAATTACCTTTCCGAATATATAATTTTTATTTATATATTTTTTGAATAACTATATTAAATTTTTCTAGTGTGGAGTATTTTTTCAAAAGTGATAATATTAGTTTTATTTATTTTTTAAATTGTGAAAGTCAATATATCCTTGAAATCAAAACGCCTTGGGTTAATGCAAGCTATGAGGGATGACCAATCCCTCCAAGAAATTTGCCTTGAAGTGGTTGACTGAAACACACAACCCATTTATTATAAACCTTCATGATGATGAATGGTTAACATGTTACTCATGAACTCTCTAAGGTTTTAAAAATTTGGTCCTTCATTTTTGTTGATTCCATAGGATGATATGGGAGTTATTTATGGGATGGAAGACATACCTCTTTACATTAACTAATTTGTGGGATTTCGCATAAGGTTTCAATACCTTCCTTTTCTCTCTCAAATTGGTGAAAATCATCACTTGCTTGAACCTTTACAAACACTACTCTAGCATATTGGAATTTTGGGAACACTTCTTTAACAGTTTTTCTATTCATAGAGGAATGTTGGTTATTGGAGGATACCTCAATTTCTCTCTTGATGCCTCTGATATATGGGGGCTAGAAACTCAATTCGGTAACCTTTCATATTTATTAATTAAGAATTTTTTGCAAGCCAAATTGTTGGATATTGAACCAACCAAGTTCACTCCAACCTAGACAAATTGTAGGGCATGAGAGACTAGAATAGATAAACATTTAGATCGATTTTTGCTCTGGGATGATTTTTTGGAGGAGGCCCTCGGGATTTGCTAATGGGTTTCAGTCGGTGATGAGTCTGATCACTATTCAGTCTTTTATAAGTGGTCCCTACTATAGGAAACCAACCAATCATTTTCAAATTGAATCCTATGGGTGGGTACAAGATAATTATGATCTCTCATGACACGTTAGTGGAAATGAAAACATGGAAAAAAACAATTTGTTAACGTGGAGGGATTATTCAAGGTACAATTACAATGAATTTGAATATGGTGTAAAAATATTAAACTTAGGAAATTGAATTACCTTTCCGAATATATAATTTTTATTTATAAAATTTATTAATACCTATTGAAATTTGAGTTTTTGTAATAGTGGTATGCTATTTTTCAAGAAAAATATGATGTATATGTTTCAGTTAGTGTAGGTGCTCAATACCTTAATAATGGAATCTCCTCAAATATAATTGTAGAATTATATAGAACCTATATTTCTAGTAAAAAGTTATTTTTCAAAACTTATAATATATATAACTAAATTGAAATAAATATTGAAAAAAAGTAGCAGAGAAATTAAGGCAACATGTTCTCTATGTATTTTTCTGACAACAATCCAAGTGAATGACATGTTTGATCTCTATTGCTTTATTATATGAGGTATACATGGACGACCATCCAAAAAGAACATTACTTACCTAATTTGTTCAACGAGGCAGGGACTAGCTTCTTGGCAGTTAATTCACTTGTTCAGAAAATAAATATGTAGGCTAAGAATTTGTTTGTCATAAATTTTAAAAAGAATGAGGGTTATTTTATGAGTTAACCAAAGAATTATGGGAGCCAGAAGATTTTCATTTCACCAGTTTCAATATCAATCTAATCTCAAGATAGGAAGGTGAAGGTACCAACCTAAACAACGACCATAGATCTTTCACTAGAAAATTTACCATTAAGGAAACTAAGACTCCTACTCCAAATAATATAAAGTGGAATTATGAGTCGACTACCCTTAACCACCATTAAGGAAATTCATCCACAATTTTACGTGACAGTTGAAGTAACTAGTTGACCAACATGTAACCTCGCCTTTACTCAACATTCATGTTTAGTTAATAAATGGAGTCTGCCTACACTGTTTCTAATTTAAAACCGTGAAATCAGAATTCGATTTGATTCAACAAAATATACAGAATAATTACCAACTCACACTTTAATAATATTCATGATCTTCAAATATTCACTTTTTTATTTAACATTGGTAGAGTGAGATTTTATTTGGCATAGACAATGGAATAAACATACAAACACAAGACTAAGACAGTGCTACACCTGCATCTACCTGTTTTCTCGTAATATCTCTATTGGAGTAAGGTAAAGAACATATAGTGCGAAATTTCCCTTAAAAACATGACATTCAAAAAACATAAATAAAGAATTTGTTGATGTAGGGAATTGGAAAACAACAAACATAAATAAATAATTTGTTGATGGAGGAAATTGGAAAACATGACATTCAAAAAACATAAATAAATAATTTGTTGAGGGAGGAAATTTGAATACACATATAGTGGAAAAACAAACGCATGATACATCAGCAAATGACTGAAGTTACAATTAGACTAAGACTAGGTTAAAGGTGAGGATTTAAAGGAAAATTTTAACCCCCAATAGGTATCAGTCCGATAGGAAATAAGAAATAATCAAAAACTTGGAGAAGGTTGATGTAAATGGAAACTCAAAACTCAACTCTGATAACGTTAATTTTTTAATAGAACGAGCAATTTAGGTGATAGAGAAGTAGAATTCAAAAATTCTAGGGCACAATGACAAGGAGTATTGTGTAGATGATCACAGTCATAGAGCATTTGCAATGGAGAGAGGACCTTACCCGTTGTCTTGACTCCTCTTAATCCCTTCATCTTTGTTTCTTTCCAATGGACTATTGCATTCAAAGTTCTCCTACTACTTGCATCAATCTAGTGTTACTCAATGCATCACACTCATCACATACTCTAGAATTGCAACTTGTCATCCCTGGGTTTCGAATGGTAGCCCGATGGGTAATGGGTTTTGAATGATGGGACAGTGGGACTAGGTAGCGAAGTTGGTTTTCCTTGTCGGTTGTCACAGTTTATCTAGAGACACAATGAAACAAACAAAGACTCAAGAGTTTCAACTTGTGTAACATCCCTCTCTTACGTGCAATGAGAAAAATTATCCTTGAGGACGCTTTCTTGCAAGTGATCCAGATTATTATATTATCGATCGTTCGATTATGATTATGAGACATTATGGATTGATGATATGTTATTGTTTTGTATTCACATAGACAAGTGCTATTGACTAGGTTCTCCTGAGTGTGTAGGAATTTGGACATTGAGGATGCAGAGGCATCGATGAAACCCCTTGGACTCTGGATCGAGTCAGGGAGAGGATTGTTGGGTTTGAATGTTGTTGATGTGGCACATGTACATATGATTAGATTTTATGATGATTGATTAATGTTGCTGACATTATTCATTGATGGATGCAGGTTGATGATAGCTTGTCAACCAGACTCACATGTGGAGTAGAGGGGTCACACAGGGAAACCAATGACTTGAGGGAAAGGTGTGGACAAAATCCCTGCCACAGCCTCCTAGCACTCTCGTTGTGGCTCGAACTGTAGGTTAACAATTACCTAGTTTGAGAAGAGCCATGATTATGTGAGGGAAGACTGTGGCAGTCTCTCACGATGATTCTAAGGGGCGTGCAATAAGGCAGGGGCCTTATTCCTTAGAGGCCCTTAGTCTCCCACAAGATCACCTGGTGAAGTATTAACTCTAGGGGATTTTGACGTCTACTAAAGTCATTCAAGTGGTGAGTGACACCCTTGGAGCACATAATGTGTCCTGAAGTGTCCTGAAGGACATGTCATGCAAGAAAAACATAAAGAGGTGAGGGGAAACCTTGGAGCATGTAGTGCGTCCTTAAGGGCATGTTGCGCAAGGAAAACGTAAAGAGGTGAGTGGAACCCTTGTAGCACCTAGTGCGTCCTGAACGACACGTCACGATTTTAACTAGTAAGAGAATAAACCAAGTCAGCCCTAAATTGAATGATGTCATAAGTAAGATTTAAAAATAATTTTTCCCTAATGAAAATGTTGCCCAGCCTAGTGAAATTAAACCTAGGTCTAAGTAGAACATGTGGTGAGAAAAACTGATAATAAATAAACATGTAACAAGAAGGGGGGTAATAAATTCAAATTAATTATTAAAGTAAAAATTATAATGGAGGATTAAAATTTAAAAAGGGAAATGGTTGTTATTATCTATTTTCGCTAATTTAATTTTAGATAAAAAGAAAAGACGGATAAATGGGTGTTTCATCTACACTTACTAATTTAATTTTTAATTCAAGAAAAAAAAGGGGTAAATGGTTGTTTTATCTACACTTGCTAATTTGATTTTTAGTGAAAAAGGAAAAAGGGGGAAACTTAAAAGAAATAGGAAACTTAAAGAAAAAGGGGGAAACTTAAGAAAAAGGGGAATGTAAAGAAAAAGATGAATGTCTAACTTAGTAAGGAATCTTTCCCTTGGAACTTTCTAATTATGAACTCAACTAGGAATTAAGGAAGGCGTAATTCATTTAAGAAGTGTAAGGGAATTTTGGGACACCAAGGAACATTTTTAGGAATTCTTTTAGGTGGGTGAGGGAAATAAGAATAATTAATTAATTAATAAAATTAATTTTCTATTGGAACTAGGGGATCGAGCAACATGTGTAAGGGGAAGGTTTTTCCTAATTAATTAAATGAAAAAGGAATTTAATGAGAATTTGGGAAACTAATTACTTGAAAACTCTATAAAAAGGATGGAGGAGGAGGAGTATGAGACATCATCTTTATGTGTAACGTTACGCTGCTGAATTTTTATCTTAACTAAACTTTCTCTTGTGGGAGTTGGGATACCCAATTCAGGTAACGAGTGGTAGCTCGACCTTGCGAGGTGATCTGGGTGCTAGTAGTTCTATGGTATTGTGTGTGTGGCCCTTTGCAGCTCAGGGGGTTCAAGGGGAAGAAGAGTACCCCTATTGTTGGCTAGGAGGTACCAGTAAGGTCACATCAGTTGGAAAGCACAAGTTGAAAGGAGCACGCGTGGAACAACAACTTCGGAGCATTTGCGTTTGGCTAAGGTACATTGTTAAAGTTGTTATTTGCAATGAATTTAATTTACATATGTTATTTATCTATGTTGGGTTGAAGATTTCGTTGCCATGAGCTTTCTTGCACTTGATTTCCTGTGGTATTTATAATCCCTTTATGCTTACGATATTGAACTGATTTCCATGGCGAACCCAACCCCTGATTGCAATGAATTATCGACGTTTGTTTTAGTGTTTCATGTGAATAAAATTTGAGTTTTTATTTTTTGTCCCTTATTTCTTTAGCCATTAGTCTATGCCTTAATAGTCGATCAGGAGCCAAATCAACGGTTGTCACTTCGGTGTTTAAATACCTATAGATTCAAATGCCCTGATTTCCTGTGCATGGATAGTAAGTAAAGGATAAATTTCTCTAGTTATCAAACCCTTTCTTACCTCTGTGTATTTCTCTTATGATTAATATTTGTGCCTTCTTGTGATTGAGTATCTCTGTATTTTGTTTGATTCACCTCTGATCGATTTCTTGGCATATTATCTCTACTATTTCTTGGCATGTTACCCAACATTGAATGGTAAATCTCTATGTTTTTTTGTGATTGATTGCATGTGCATTTTCTAGTGATTGACTACTTCTGCATTTCCTTGTGACTGATTATCTCCAAGTTTTCTTGGAGTCTTTACTCAACCTTCACACCACTTATTTCTCGGCGATTTACCCAGCCTTTACCCATCTTTTACCCTATGATTTTCATGGCATTCAACACAACAATTTCACCTAGCAGCAATATCATTTGATAGAGTTTTATCTCCCTTTTAAAGGCCTTTAACACAATAATTTAATATTGTTTAAATATTGTTTCGATTAGTATTGTTACAGTCTGGTTGCGATTTAACATGGTAGAAAATTAATGTTGTTTAATTATTGTAGTGATTAGTATTGTTTACAGTCTAGTTGCGATATATTATGGTATGTGACACACCCACAACGAGGCTAAAAATAAAATAAAAAAATTGTCCTCCTTCCAGGAATAAATTCTCTCTCTCTATGGGTTCTCATTTGGAAATTTCGGGACTCAGCCCAAGCCTCCGGTGAAGATTCTCTGATTTTCTAAGTCAAACAAGACTTTGAGACCTTGATAGTCTCACCTCTTAATCAAACATAGGCCCTTTCGACCTCTGGTGCAGGTCTTATGATACCTGCAACCTTCTCCTTCATGCTTCAGCGAAGTCTCGGAGTTGGCATTAGCCCCTTTCTCTTGACCTCTCCTCAGATGTAACCTTGGGTGACGACCTCGGGAAAATACATAATTGTGGGCACACCCACAACTGATTTGAAACCAAACTACTTTTTGTCCCGCAATCCTCCTCGAGCCTCCACGTGTCCTTTCTCCAAAACTAGAGTTTGGATTGCGGCCCACCCTCAACTTTTTAAAGTTTGCGCACCTCCGGTCCCCACAATGCTATGGGACCGTCGGTCTCCTGATATTGACAGTATTGTTAGAATTGATGGTTCAATTCTTCCCTTTTCAAATCCACAGACCAGATATGTCCCTCCTAAATCAACAAATGTGATCTCCTTCATGATTCCGGACTTCGGGATTTTCAATTCTCAAACCCTACTTTCCTTCGTACATCAATATTCTAGATTTGGCAATCTACAGACACCCATCCTCCTAAATCAACGACCCTACTTCTACTTCAGGTGTTTGACCTTTCAACTAGATCAACGGTCCAGTGGCCCTCTTCTCGATCAACGGTCGAGATCTCCTTCGAGTCTCTGGACTTATGAGATCTCAAATCTCAAACTTCACCCCTTCTTCCCAATGGATTTTATCCAAATGTTATTATCCACCAACATGTGTCCACTGGATCTGATGATCAACGATTACTTCGGGTCTT
Organism: Picea engelmannii; assembly: GCA_009831015.1. Taxonomy (NCBI): domain Eukaryota; kingdom Viridiplantae; phylum Streptophyta; class Pinopsida; order Pinales; family Pinaceae; genus Picea; species Picea engelmannii. Next base: position 1,988,405 of record ML780681.1, read on the forward strand.
TACTCGGAATCCACAGAATCACGCCATGTGTTCTCCAAATATGATGGTTTGGATCTACTTCGGATGATTCGATGGTCGATGTTTACCTTGAGTGTTTGCCAGAATCCATAGATTCATGCCACCTGTCCTTTGAATCTAATGATCCAGATCTATTTTGGCCCTTCGACGCTTTGACTCTTCAGAGTTTCAGGATTCGGGAGTTTCAACTCTCAACCTAAAACTATCGAGGTGATTTCTTTGAAGTCTACGATCTACCGCCATGTGTTCCTCTAGACCTGACGGCTAGGCATTACTTCGGGACTTTACCCAGAGCTCACATATCTACACCACGTCTCTACTGAACTCTGACAGCCCATATCCACTTTGGGTGATCCGATGCCTGAGATTTACTTCGGGCAATCTGATGATTTAGATTCACTCTGGTTGTTCGGATGGGTGAGATTTACTTCGGACTTCCAACTCTCTAGGCTTCAGAAATATCAAGTCTCAAACTTGCCTCCTCTTGAACAGATTCCTCTGGAGTCCACGATATATTGCCACATGTCCCTCTGGATCGGGTGGTCTAGATTCACTTTGGGTCTTCGAGATTTAGGAATTTTAACTTTTAACCAAAAACCCTTGAACAAATTTCTCTAGAGTCCACGATCCATCACCACTTGTCCCTCTTGATGATGGACGGTCCCAAACTACTTCGGGACTTCAAAACTTTGGTAAGTCCTCTTCTCCTGCGTGTGCAAGGTACTAAGGTTCGTGCACCTTTTTTAGATCAGACGGGTGTCGAGCCTCTGCAATGTGATCCAAGGACCATTGTCACTCCTACTCCTAGGATTTTGAATTACTCCGACTTAGAAGGTTTTATAAGTGCTCAAAGGATTAGACCCTTGCTCGTCCTACGGGTTCGTCTCCTATATTTCGTCTGCGCTCCTGAAAGCGCTATCTCTTCTGATCTTGATCTCTTTGAAGGTTTTCTCCATCCCACACGCTCCTTGCATTTCAGGGATCACCTCAAAATCAGATTGTAGGTCAACAACAATCGACGGTTCACAGGAATTGTGGGGTCCCAACATAGGGGTTCTTTATGAGGGAGATCAACCTTCTCAATCTGGAAAGTGCTCGCTTGATTCTAGTCTAACCCAGATCATTGATCCTCCAGCCCATCGAGATCAATGGCAAGGGTGAATTGCGGGTTGTGAACTAGTGAGTCCACTATTTTCACCTTCGTGCTTCGCAGTGATTCCCCACCCTCAATCTTCGTTCATAGATCGACGATGCATATCAATTGTGGGGTTTAACTCGACCTTCGTACAACTTGACATATCGGAGCCTCGAGCTCTAAAGTTCCTAGACCCAAGTCACGTGGATCTTCATAAAACTCTGGGGCTATGATCCCTGCTCTTAGTTGGGTTTTTGGTTAGGGAAATAAGCGCAAGTTGAGAGTCTTCTAGACTATTGTTCTGAAGGGAACACCTTCCCGAATTGCAGAGCTTTGAGATCTGAATCAAGGTAAGGTAACTTGTGAGGTTACCAAATCAGTGAATATTCCCAGAGGCTTTCTTCGACTCTGGAAAGGCGATGTAAATTCCTGGGGAAATCGTCTTCAAGTGATTAAACTGGGGCGTATGTAAATCCAAGTAGAATTATAGGTTATCAAGAAAACAAATGCATTTTCATAACTTAATCATTTAATATAGAGAAATAAACACTTATAGACATGTAAATACTCGCATGCATCCATTATTTACAATTCAAAACAAAAGACAAGAAAACACTTATCAGAACCATTGAGTGTGATGTGACTGCTGAAAGGGGTGATCATTTCCACCCAAACATAGGCTCAGTCACTCCCAATGCATTTATCATTGGAAACCCCTAAGCTTAAGCCACGATGCTTTGAGATTCAATCTCTTACTTCCATCTCAACGAAAGTTAGGGACAAAGGTTACTCTCCTTCTCCCAATACAGAAAAATAGATAAGGAGGAGGGTTACTCTCCTTCTCCTAGTTCAATCTCTAATTTCTACGATCATAACTCATTGTTCCTCCTTCAATCCTTCCTGGGACCCGAGATTTTCCTTTCTCGTCTTTGCATTCTTCTTCACAACTCTCTCCCCTACTCACCACACTCCCTTTCTTTCCTTTTTTCGCAATATTGCGTGTGTCTCAAATTTCCAGTCCGTGGTCAAGTCTAGAAGCCTTATGGATGGGCAGTGTTCCCCATCCCCTCATTAATTCTTGAGGAGGCCTTCCCACCTACCAGCCCGACTGTAATTCATTCCTAGGTCAGGGGGTTGTTCTGATCTGAGCAAATTAATTCCAACATGGTACTAGTTCGGTGGAGGTTAACACAACCACTCTTGGTCCCCTCCACCACCTTTCACAGCATTTTGTGGTCTTTCTTATCACATCCCCTCTTTCAACAGTCATGCAACACGTAACCATTTTGTATTAAAATAACATAATTTACATTCATCGACCTTCTACACAAGGTCCATCAAATAAAATATTCACACTTTTAAGTTTGCCATAGTTCCTTAGCCCATATAGTTATATTTACAAATTGGAGGAAACATGGTGTTACATGGTAGCAATTTAATATCGTTTAAATATTCTAGCGATTAGCATTTTTTACAGTCTGGTTGTGATTTAATATAGTAACAATTTAATATTGTTTAAATATTGTAGCGATTCATACCTTTAATAAGACAACATTATCGTTTATTTTACTTTGTGTTTCATATGTTTAAATATACGTTTTATTAGCATATATTTAACTCATTGTTCATATATATAGTTATGACAACAATTTTATATAGCTATTGTTTATTTAGGATAAAGATTTTAAGATATGACTGAAATTTTAAATTATGATAGACAACACCTTTTAAATATATGATATACAACGATGTTAATGATATGATAGACAACGATTTTAAATACATGTTAGAAGACAATGATATGTATTTGAAAAGACAGTAAAAATATATTAGAGGGAATCACATATATTGTGATGTTAGTAAACAACGATTTTAAATTTTTGCGTTACACAACAACATCATTTAATTACTCTGTGATTTAGATATATTTACTGCGAATTTATTGTGCACAGAGATTTATATATAGAGAAAATATTTCATGGAATGACAGTGAGTTATGCATTGGTGGATAGCGAAATTTTACAATTGAATGACAACGAGCTCATAATATTGATGACAATAATTATTCAACGGACAACTTGAATGACAATGAACAAATATTTTATTATCAGAGTCTATACAACGATTTTATATTTCGATTATATACAATAATTATGTACACAGATTCTCTACACAGATTTTATACAACGATTTTATACATAGAATCTATACTACGATTCTATGTAGTGATTTCCTTAATTTAATTTTAGATAGAGAAATGTTGGTTAGCTAGAGTTTCCGTTAAATCATATTGTTAAGCAGTGAAACGTTTAATGGACATCGATACCATTCACTTGTAGTCACTTTATCTCTGCATTTTGGAAAGACAGTGATATGCATTATATAGTTTTAGAGACAGCGACAGATGTATAGACAACGATAAGACATATTGTTATCTTATATCTTATTGGATTTTCACACTGCTATCATTGTTAGACATAGATTTATAGATTTACAAATTTATAGACAGCGGTAGATTTCATATTTAAATCGGTGTTATTCAATGAATGACAACCATTTATATACGGGCATCAATTGGTATACAGACTGCATTTTTACACCAATAGTGATTTATGTGTTAGGAAGAGCTATCAATTCTAGACAACCGGACTATTGGATAAGTCTTTTCTAGTTAGCGATAGATTAGGGTTAAGATAAATCTATGTTAGTGGCTATAAATGGATGTGAAAGGAAACCTAACAGACTATTAAAAGTTGGTTTAGGATTAGCTCAAGGAACCTGGATTATCTCAAAACTCCGAGATGAGCATTGATAGAGAAAGGTGCTCGAACCATAGATTTATATCCTTTTATACTATTGTAATACGTTTTATAAGATAGCGAATGTTACCACGAATATAGATTTCAAATGATAAAAATTTCATGGACTTGGGATGATATGATATAGATGCAATTTCATTGCCTCGGATAGGTTCAATGGGTTCACACTTTAGGATCATCCTTCTAGGAATGTTTGATTTTTGAGTCTCTAACTTAGAAGTTAATGGTTTATTGGCATAATAGTTTAATAGCTTGCGCCAGATTAGTGGTTGAGGGATTACTAGTTTTTAGATAAAACCATTAATAGTTTAACAATTAATTGGTCCTATGCACCTTGATCCTTAAGTAGAATTGAAATGGTGGTTGGTCACAGTTGTTTCACCACACATGTTTTCCTTTTAGGAACCAGACATCCTTCGCTCAGCTGCGTAATTTACTCTTGAGTGTTGTCACCTTGCATCTTGTCAACTTGTTGCTTGGGTGCTCGAGTATACTATTCTCGTTTTTACTGACAGATATTTTGGTCTTCTAGCGCGAGGGATTTAGATTCGGTTAAAGGTCTAGATATGTCATGTTGCATCATGGTTATTGTCATGCCTATTGCCTTGTGATGACGTGCTTCTTGATGAGGGGATCATTGGGCACCCTGATTGATGGATGTGAATGATAACCAGGCCAGAGTCTTATGCTCCCGATATGGATGTAGTGTTTGTGGTAATTGATGTTGGTACTTGGATCGATAACGCCTATTGGTGTTTTATTTTTCTTTCCATAGAGGTTCTAGTTACTATTCATTGAAGCTTATGTGTCAGGTGGTTGATGTTGTCATTTAGCTTGTAGGCATTTTCTTGCTTGTGTCGGGCTGGTATTCATTTTTGTCTATCTATTGATTATCGCATGTTCGCCCACTTGTATGATATGCTAGTGTGTTGATTCGTTGTTGGCTATTTTCTTATCTATGTGCGTTGTGTTCGTCGTCAAGTTGTGTGGTTTAACTATTGTTGTTGTTTCCTTCCTACCTAAAAGAAAAAAAAAATTGCACTTTCTTGCATCTCTTGTAGTCATAACGACGGGGTCATTACATATGGTATCAGAGCGGGTTCAACCCTGCGACTGCTGATCACCATGATTTCCATTGCAGTAAACCTTTGAGTATTAACCTAGTGTTAATTAAAAATTTGGCATGCCCATGCGATAAGAACGGTTAGATGACACTATAGAGATTCATGATGTGGTGCCAAGGGAGGAGGCGCAACACCCCGAGTAGCATCCATGCCCGAGGGGTCTATCCCCCAGGGAGACGAAAAGGTTGTCGGGCAGGACCAGATCATTGTGGGTGATGTGGTTGGGTGGATGATGTCATTTCAGTGGATGTCTGAGGAACTGATCAATCATTTGGATAGAAATGAGGCTAGGGTACTGGCACCCCCTGAGAGTCCACCGCACGCTCTGATCGGTACTGCTAGCTTCCACCGCAAACTTGAGAAGGTCAAATTTCTCAAGTTCTTTGGTGCCTCGGACGGCGTAGCCTCCGAGGCATGGTTGGAGAATATGGCGATGTGCTTTGCACTTCGCGACTATACCTCCAACATGAAGGTCGACATGGCGGTATTTTAATTGAATGGAAGCGCTCTTCTATGGTGGAAGATGTTCCTGCCGCAATTGAACATGGAAGTCGATGACGTGTCATGGGAATTGTTCGAGGAACGGTTCCGGGAGTGGTATTTGTATGAGGAATTCATTGAGTGTCAGCTCAACGAGTTCAACGCCTTGCGACAGGGTGGTCGTATGGTGCCCGAGTATGAGGCTCATCTTATGGAGATGCTTTGGTATGCTCCGCACTTGAATCCCTGTACTGGTTGGAATCGTATCAATATGGATGTCGTGATCGATATGGACTAGTTGGAATCGCATGATGCGATACTCGACCATAAGACAAAACAATTGAGATGGGTCATTGATGAGGGACAGAGACACGTGATTGTAAGTTGGAACCATGGATTCTCCCTGAGGTTCATCTCTTCCTTGCAGCTATGGAAGAGCATGCGCAAGGGATGTAAGCTTTATGCAAACCTTGTGTTAAATGAGAAGGGAGTAGAGGAAGGTCTAGAACACCTTTCGGTGGTGATAGAGGTTGTGAATGTCTTCTCTAAGGAATTACCCAGGATGCCACTAGAAAGGGAATTGGAATTTACCATAGACCTAAAATCGGGGACTGAACTGATAGCAAGAACACCTTATCGGATTTCGACTCTAAAGTTATAGGAGTTGAAAATGCAACTGAAGGAGTTGTTGGAACTGGGACTTGTATGTCCCAGTGTGTCATTATGGGGTGCACCTGTTATTTTCATTCAAAAGAAGGATGGGTCTTGGAGACTCTGCATTGACTACCGTTAATTGAACAAGGCAACGATCAAGAATAGATATCCGTTGCCAAGGATTGATGATTTCTTGGATTAGATGAAAGGTGGGACAAGGTTTTCAAAGATCGACTTGAGATCAGGGTATCACCGGTTACAAATCAAGGAGGATGGTGTCCCTAATACCGCCTTTAAGACTAGGTTTGGACATTACGAGTTTACTATTTTACCTTTTGGATTGACGAACTCCCCGGGGGTATTTATGAGTTTGATGAACAAGGTGTTCCGCAAATACTTGGACAATTTCGTCCAAGTATTCATTGATGATATTTTGGTTTACTCCCGGACGATGGAGGATAATGAAGAGAACTTGCACTTGGTACTACAGTGTTTGCGAGAGAGAAAATTGTATGGAAAATTGTCTAAATGCATGTTTTATCAATCAAAGCTTCACTACTTAGGGAATTTCATCTCCGACGAGGGTCTCTTCATGGATTCCACAAAGGGTGAGGCTATTATGGAATGGCTTGTGCCGATGAATGTCCCCGAAGTGTGTAGCTTCATGGGTTTAGCAGGATACTATCGACAGTTCATCGAGGGATTTTCAAAGATACAAAATTCGATTATGGAATTGCAAAAGAAGAACAAGAAGTTTGTTTGGATTGAGAAATGCACGAAAGCATTTTGGAGGCTCAAGGAGATGTTGACGAAAACACCAATACTAAAGGTCCCTGACATGGACACAAACTTCTTGGTATGCAGTGACGCATCCAAAGAAGGCTTAGGCGGAGTCTTGATGCAAGACGATCGAGTGATCGCTTACATCTCGAGAGAGTTGAGAAGGCATGAGGATAACTATGCGACACACGATTTGGAGTTGTGGCCATTGTTTATGCCTTGAGAGTTTGGAGACACTACCTTATTAGACATAAATTGAACTAAAACAAACCGTTGGGGACTATAACATATATTTATGCAAAGCGACTTGAATGCGTAAAAATGGAGTTCGTCAGAATGGCTTAGCAAGTATGATTTTGAGATTAAACTTACATAAAGGGAATAGTGAATAGAGTGGTCGATGCATTGAGTCAAAGACCGCGTATATTTTTGGTGATGCCTCCTCAGACGAATCTACATGAAAATATTCTAACTTTACACGATGACTGGTACAAAGAGGTCAAGGATTTTAGTAGACCCTAAACCCTTATTCTTTTGGAAAGAATGAAGGAAAACATAGTCAACTACGTGGCAAGATGTCTAGAATGTCAGCAGGTGAAGGTTGAACATAGACATCCAGTAGGATTAATATAGCCACATGTTATTCCAGAATCAAAATGGGAGGTCATTTCAATGGATTTCATTGTTGGATTGCCACTAACGGCAAGGAGACATGACTCGATTTTTGTGGTAGTCGACTCTTTGACAAAGTGTGCTCATTTTATTCCTATGCATATGATGTATCATGCACATGACATAGATAGAGTTTTCATCAATGAGATTATGACACTGCATGGTGTTCCTAAGAGGATTATATCTGATCAAGGATCGATGTTTACTGGATGATTTTGGACTAGTTTCCAAGAGGCCTTGGGAACCTGACTTAACTTTAGTATTGTGTATCACCCAGAGACAGACGGGCACACCAAACAAACAAACCATATATTGGAGTACATGTTGTGCATGTACATGATGGACCAACATAAGCATTGGGAGGAATTCTTGCCACTGGTCGAATTTGTGATAACAACAGTTATCAAAGCGCCATTAAGATGGCGCCTTTCGAGTTTCTTTATAGGCGACTGTGTCAGATGCCTTGAGTTTGGATTGGCTTGAGGATAGTTTCCTGGTGGGACTGGAAGCGATATAAGAAATGTAATATCAAATGAAAGCTATAAGACAAAGGATCATGGAAGCGCAAGATCGACATAAGAGTTATGTCGATGCGCATCATGTCGACCTTAGTTACATTGTGGCGATCGAGTATTCTTACAGGTGAAATAGCATAATAGTTCGATCAATTTTTTAAAGGGTGCTAAACTATCTCCTAGGTTCGTGGGATCCTGCGAGATTGTGGAAAGGAGAGGCTCGTGGCCTATTGACTAGCCTTGCCTGATTCTTTTAGACGTATGCACAATGTTTTCATGTATCTATTTGGGACATTATATTAGTGACCCTACACATGTTATTGACATGATTTCCTTGCAGGTATCAGATGAGGGTGCGCTCACGGTAGAGCCAATCCGTATTATTGAACATCGCATTCGATAGCTATAACATTGAACAATAGATAAAGTCAAGGTCTAGTGGGACAACTATAGTCCACATTCGGCAACCTAGGAGGACGCATATGATATGCGCCAGCCGTTTCCATTTTTGTTTGATAGATAGACTTATGATATTGTGATACACTTTATTTCGGCATTTATATACTGTGAAACTTCTAAACCTATAGGGGTTGTATGTAACATCCCGCTCTTACGCACACTGAAAAAAACTTATCCTTGAGGACACTTGCTTGCAAGTGATCTGAATTATTATACTATCAGTCATTCGATTATGATTATGAGACACTATGGATTGACGATATGTTATTTTTTTTTATTCACGTAGACAAGTGCTATTGACTGGGTTCTCCTGAGTGAGCGGGACTTTGTACATTGAGGATGTAGAGGCATCGATGAAACCCCTTGGACTCCGGTTCGAGTCAGTGAGAGGAATGTTGGGTTTGAATGTTATTGATATGACACATGTACATATTATTAGATGTTATGATGATTTATTATTGTTGCTAACATGATTCATTGATGGATGAAGGATGATGATAGCTTGTCGACCAGATTCACATGTGGAGTAGAGGGGTCACGCAGGACAACCAGAGACTTGAGGAAGAGGTGTCGAAAATAGCCTTGCCACGACCTACTAGCATTCTCATCGTGGCTCTAACTGTAGGTTAACGGTTACCTAGTTTGATAAGACCCACAATGTCATGAGAGAATACTGTGACAGTCGCTCATGATGATTCTAAGGGGCACACAGTAAGGCAGGGGCCTTATTCCTTAGACACCCTTAATCTCCCATAAGATCACATGGTGGAGTATTGAATCTAGGGGTTTTTGACGTCTACTAAAGTCATTCAAGAGGTGAGTGGCACCCTTGGAGCAAGTAGTGTGTCCTAAAGGGCACGTCGTGTAAGAAAAACGGAAAGAGGTGAGTGGCACCCTTGGAGCACATAGTGTGTCCTGAAAGGCACGTTGCGAAAGGAAAATGGAAAGATGTGAGTAGCACCCTTGGAGTACCTAGTGCGTCCTGAAGGGCACGTCGGGATTTTAACTAGTAAGTGAATAAACCAAGTCATCCCTAAATTGAATGATGTTATAAGTAATATTTAACAACAATTTTTCCCTAATGAAAAAGTTGCCCAACCTAGTGAAATTAAACCTAGGTCTAAGTAGAACATGTGGTCAGAAAAAATAATAATAAATAAAGATGTAACAAGAAGGGGGGTAAGAAATTCAAATTATTTATTAAAGTCAAAATTATAATGGAGGATTAAAATTTAAAAAGAGAAATGGTTGTTTTTATCTATTTTTGCTAATTTAATTTTAGATAAAAAGAAAAGAGGGATAAATGGGTGTTTAATCTACACTTACTAATTTAATTTTTAATTAAAGAAGAAAAAGGGGTAAATGGTTGTTTTATCTACACTTGCTAATTTGATTTTTAGTTAAAAAGGAAAAAGGGGGGAACTTAAAATAAATAGGAAACTTAAAGAAAAAGGGGGAAACTTAAGAAAAAGGGGAATGTAAAGAAAAAGTTGAATGTCTAACTTAGTAAGGAATCTTGCCCTTGGAACTTTCTAATTATGAACTCAACTAGGAATTAAGTAAGGTGTAAGTCATTTAAGGAGTGTAAGGGAATTTTGGGACACCAAGGAGAGTTTTTAGGAATGATTTTAGGTGGGTGAGGGAAATAAGAATAATTAATTAATTAATAAAATTGATTTTCTAATGCAACTAGGGGATTCGACAACATGTGTACGGGGAAGGTTTTTCCTAATTAATTAAATGAGAAAGGAATTTAATGAGAATTTGGGAAACTAATTACTTGAAAACTCTATAAAAAGGATGGAGGAGGAGGAGTATGGGATATCATCTTTATGCGTAATGTTACGCTGTTGAATTTTTACCTTGATTGAAATTTCTCTTGTGGGAGTTGTGATACCCAGCTCGGGTAACGAGTGGTAGCTCGACCTTTCCAGGTGAGTTGGGTGCTAGCAGTTCTACAGTATTGTGTGTGTGGCCTGTTTGCAGCTCAGGGGGCTCAGGGGGAAGAAGAGTACCCCTATGGATGGTTGGGAGGTACCGGTGAGGTCATATCGGTTGGAAAGTGGGAGCGCACGCGGGACATCAACTTCAGAGCTTTCACGTTTGGACAAGGTATGTTGTTAAAGTTGTTACTTGCAATGAATTTAATTTACACATGTTATTTATCTATGTTGGGTTGAAGATTTCATTTCGATGATCTTTCTTGCACCTGATTTCCCGCGGTATTTGTAATGCCCTTATGCTTACTATATTGAATTGATTTCCATGGCGAACCCAACCCCTGATTACAATGACTTATCGGCGTTTGTTTTATTGTTTCATGTGAAGAAAATTTGAGTTTTTATCTTTTGTCCCTTATTCCTTTAGTTATTAGTCTGTGCCTGAGTAGTTGACCAGGAGTCGAATCAACGGTCATAACTTCGGTGTTTAAAGACCTAGATATTTAAATGCCCTGTTTTCATGTGTATGGATAGTAAGTGAAGGATAAATTTTGCCAGTTATCAAACCCTTACTTACCTCTGCGTCTTTCTTGTAAGTTTTAAACCTGCAAAGTAAAGCAATGCATATAGATTCTTAAGCAAGACAAAAATTAATCAATGTCTCATACAGAGAGTACACAGAGATTTTATACCAAAAACCATCAACCGGGAAAACCTTTCTTATATTCATTATATCGAATTTCACCATTCACCATACAATATATACAATGTTTTTAGGTATTTCGTAGATACCAAAACCCTAATCCCTTAATCTGGGATTAATTTACAAAACTGCTAAAAATAGCAAAATCCGCTAAGAATAGCAAAAACCACCCCCAAAAAAATTGGGTGGGATCGTCAGACGCAGTTGTCATATCTGACGCGCCCACACACACACATGCAAAGAATATAACACATACCTAATATTCTCCCACTTTTTTTTTTCTTTGCATCCAGGGCTCCAGGGGATTATATAGTCAACAATCCAGGGTAGCAATGCCCATTGTTACTCTACACCAGGAGAACTTTTCTGTGCTCACAGACTTTGTCAATGAATCTGCAACAATCTTCAAAGTGTCAACCTTTTCCAGCAACACCTTCTTTTCCTCAACCATGTCTCTCACAAAGTTATACTGAACATCAATATGCTTTGTCTTCGAATGATAAGTTGGGTTCTTTGCTAGAAATATTGCACTCTGACTGTCACAATCTAATCTCACTACTTGTTGTACCAACCCATTACTTGAACAAAATCTTTGTAACCATATTGCTTCCTTTCTTGCATGAGTGGCTGCCATGTATTCAGCTTCTGTATTTGAGAGTGCCACTATAGCCTGTCTTTTTCTTATCCAACTGATTGCTCCTCCAAATCGGTTAAACACATACCCACTTGTAGATCTTCTGCGAACCAGATCTCCAGCCCAGTTTGCATCAACAAAACCATGTATGTCCACCACTCTGTCCAATCCCGGTCTTCCTTGGTAGCACAATCCATAACTAGTGGTGCCACGAAGATACCTGATGACCCTCTTTACGGCTGTCCAATGCTCATTCCCTGGTTTTGACATATACCTGCTCAAAACTCCCACTGCATGTGCAATGTCCGGTCTAGTACAAACCATTGCATACATCAAACTACCAATTGCACTGGCATATGGAACATGGGACATGTCATCTTCTTCTTCCTGTGTCTTGGGACACTAATCTGTAGATAACTTTACACCTATAGGAATAGGAACCTTGACCAGTTTACTTCCATGCATATTAAACCTCTGCAATATCGTCTCAATATATTTTCTTTGATTCAACCAGAGTATCATGTTTGCATGATCTCTTTTAATCCCCATTCCCATAATGAAGTTAGCAGCACCGAGATCCTTCATGTCAAATTTGGAGGATAGCTGTGATTTCACCTCCTTGATAACATCCATGTTATTTCCTACCAACAACATGTCATCAACATACAACACTACATAAATGAAGTGATTACCAACCTACTTGGAATA
>ML780681.1:2001095-2029012 GCA_009831015.1 Picea engelmannii
ACCGAGATCCTTCATGTCAAATTTGGAGGATAGCTGTGATTTCACCTCCTTGATAACATCCATGTTATTTCCTACCAACAACATGTCATCAACATACAACACTACATAAATGAAGTGATTACCAACCTACTTGGAATATACACAGTGATCAACCCGAATTCTTACAAATCCCAATCCAAGGATGTATGTGTCAAACTTTTGGTACCACATCCTAGGTGATTGCTTCAAACCATATAGTGACTTCTTTAGCTTACAAACCAAATCTTTCTTTCCCTTCACTACAAAGCCTTCTAGTTGCTTCATGTAGACTTCTTCTTCTAGATCCCCATGTAGGAATGTTGTCTTCACATCCATTTGTTCCACTTCAAGGTCAAAAGAAACAACAATAGATAAAAGAAATCTAATAGAAGTTAACTTAGAAAGAGGAGAAAAATCTCACCAAAGTCAATTCCCTCTACCTGGGAATAACCTTTTTCTACTAACCGAGCTTTGTATTTCTCCACTTTACCTTGTGCATTAAAATTCTTCTGGAACAACCATTTTCTACCAACCGATTTTCTTCCATCTGGCAACTCAACTATATCCCATGCCTCATTCTTATCCAAGGCATCCATTTCTTCAACCATGGCCTTCTTCCATAGTTTACTATCCTCTGAATTCATTGCTTCCCTAACAGTTATGGGATCATCATCAGTAACAGATAAAGCAAAATTGGAACAAAAATCAAGTGGACTATACCTTTCTGGTTTCCTTCTATCTCTCACTGATCTCCTCAATACTGGGGTATGAGGTTCTTCTTCTTCTTCTTCTTTTGCTTCCTCTTCTTCAGATGATTCAGATTTTGCATCATCCAACTCAAGCTCTATTTTCTCAAGTTCGTCTTGCGTTGGTGGGAATTCCTGTTTGGACACATCTTTTACCTCTCTGAAAACAACATCTCGACTGTAAACAATTTTCTTGGTTTCTAGGTTCCAAAGCTTATAACCTTTCACACCATCTTTATAACCAATAAAGATACACTTTTCAGCTTTATTATCCAACTTACTCCTATTTTCCTTTGGAACATGTACATAAGCATCAAAACCAAAGACTCTAAGATGTTGAAGAGAGGGTTTCTTTCCAGACCATCCTTGTGTGGAGTTTTATCATCCAACACTAATGAAGGTGATTGATTGACCAGGTAACATGATGTACCCACTTCCTCTGCCCATAATTCTTGTCCTAACCCGGCACCGCTGAGCATGCTCCTTGATTTTTCCATCAGTGTCTTGTTCATCCTTTCTGCAACTCCATTCTGCTGAGGAGTGTATGGAGTAGTCTTCTACCTTGCTATACCACACTTCTTACAAAATTCTTCGAATTCATTTCCACAGAATTCTCCACCATTATCTATTCTCAATACCTTTATTTTCTTCTCTATCTAATTTTCTACCAGAGCCTTAAACTCTTTAAATTTATCAAATACCTCAGATTTCTTTCTAAGAAAATAAATCCACGTGTTCCTTGAAAAATCATCTATGAATGAAACATAATACACATATTTACCTAGGGATGGAACAAGAACAGGAACAGGTCCAAACACATCACTGTGTATCAACTCTAAGATCCCCTTTGCTCTTGTAGCACCAGATGGGAATCTTACTCAATTTTGTTTACCATATATGCAATGTTCACAGAAATCAAAATCCAGAGTGAAATTAGACATAGCTTAAACCATACCTTTACCGTGTAGTGTTTGGAGGCCCTTTTCTCCAATATGCCCCAGTCTTTGATGCCACATCATGGTCTTCTTTTCTGGGACAGTATTAGTCTTGTCTCCTTCATTTCTCTGCTCAGAGACAACAGAACTGTTACACCCATTAGTATAAGTGAATCCCAACAACTTGTACAGAGTTCCACAATGAACTCCCCTCATCAACACCATTGCTCCTCATACCATCTTGCAAGTGTTCTTTTCAAATACAGTTTTCACTCCTGCATCACCGAACTTGCTTACAGATATTAAGCTCCTGGCTAGTTTTGGAATGTGTAGAACCCTAGGGAGAGTTATAATCCTTCCATCGTTTAGCAGCAACTTAACCCTTCCACGTCCCAATATTTTTGTTGTAGAGTCATCTCCTAGGAATACATCACCACCATCATATTTTTCATATTTAGAGAACCACTCCCTATGAGGAGTCATATGGTATGACGCACCTGAGTCGATCAACCATACATCACAGTCTGCATGTGTACTTGTAGATTCTAGGTAAACGTCACCTCCTTCTTCAGTGGAGGTTTTTCCCTCTGTGGAAGAGGTACTATCAGATCCCTTTGGTTTTTCAACCTTCTTAGACTTGCAATATTTCTTATAATGCCCTGTTTTACCACACTTCCAACATTTCCTCAAATATTTTCCTGGAGACTTAGATCTACCTGTAGATTTAGATCTCCACCTCGAAGGATTACCAGGGTTCCTATCTTAGGTATGCCCTCTTACTAATAAAGCATCTGTGTTGTGACCATCCATGCTTTTTCGCCTCATCTATTCAGATAACAAGGATGCAACTACATCCTCATACTTCAATGTAGATTGAGTGGTACTACCTATTTCTACAACCAGATTATCCCAAGAGTCTGGGAAAGAACATAACAAAGTAATACACTTATCTTCTTCTGCAATCGTAATATTAACAGATCCAAGTTGATTTACCAGAGTATTAAAGGCATTTAAATGTTCTGTCACAGAATCTTCATCTTCCATCCTAAGATGATACAACTTCTTTCGAAGAAAAAAATTGTTTACCAGGGACTTTGATTGATACAAATTCCCCAACTTATCCCATAGTTCCTTGGCTGTAGATTCTCCTGAGACATTCAACAACACCAAATCTGCCAGGTAGAGTCGAATAGTACTCCTTTCTCTTCTATCCAACTTCTCCCAATCTTCCTTCGACATATCAGTAGCTGGTGTACTAGTAGTTTGTGTACTAGTAGGTTGTGTACCAGTAGCTTGTGTGCTAGTAGATGGTGTACCAGTAGGCTATGTACCAGGATCCACAACGATCAATTGTTCTTTGTCTACAAGAAGGTCCTCCATCTTGAGCTTCCATAGCTCAAAGTTTTTACCATTGAACTTCTCTATCTTGATTCTAGATGAGCTCACCATTCCTCTTTCTATACTCGAATCTCCACTGCAAAATCTCTCACTAAACCAAGGTTTATCATAGATCCAAGATAAACTTGATCTATCAAGATCGAGCCAAACCCTCAACAACAAAGGCATCCCTCTAAAGTCAAAAATGAGCTCTGATACAACATGTGAGTTTTAAACCTGCGAAGTAAATCAATGCATATAGATTCTTAAGCAAGACATAAATTAATCAATCGCTCATACAAAGAGTACACAAAGATTTTATACCAGAAACCCTCAACCGGGAAAACCTTTGTTATATTCATTATATCGAATTTCACCATTCACCATATAATATATACAATGTTTTTAGGTATTCCATAGATACCAAAACCATAATCCCTTAATCTGGGATTAATTTACAAAACCGCTAAAAATAGCAAAATCCACTAAAAATAGCAAAAACCGCCCAAAAAAAATTTCAGGGCGCTGCCACGAATGCTGCGCGTAACAAGGGGGACATACCTGCTCCCCCCGGGACCCCCTAGGAAACCGCCCGACACACATGGCGCAAACAGAGCACTAGTGCGACGGATCGTCAAACGCAGTTGTCATATCTGACGCACCCACACACACACGTGCAAAGAATATAACACATACCCAACATTTCTCTTATGATTAATCTTTGCGCATTCTTGTGATTGAGTGACTCTGCATTTTGTTTGATTCACCTATGATCGATTTCTTGGCATATTATCTCTACGATTTCTTGGCATATTACCCAACGTTGAATGGTAAATCTTTATGTTTTATTGTGATTGATTGCATCTGCGTTTTCTGGTGATTGACTACTTTTGTGTTTCCTTGTGACTGATTATCTCTGAGTTTTCTTGGAGTCTTTACTCAACCTCCACACCACTAATTTCTGGGTGATTTACCCAGCCTTTACCTAGCTTTCACCCCATGATTTTCATGGCATTCAACACAAGGATTTTACCTGGCAGCGATTTCGTTTGATAGAGTTTTATCTCTCTTTTAAAGGCCTTTAACACAACAATTTAATATTGTTTAAATATTGTTGCGATTAGTATAGTTACAATCTAGTTGTGATTTAACATGGTAGAAAATTAATGTTGTTTAATTATTGCAATGATTAGTATTGTTTACAGTTTGGTTGCGATTTAATATGGTAGCAATTTAATATCGTTTAAATATTGCAGCAATTAGCATCGTTTACGTCTGGTTGTGATTTAATATAGTAACAATTTAATATTGCAGTGATTCATACCTTTAATAAGACAACATTTTCATTTATTTTACTCTGCATTTCATATGTTTAACTCTGCGTTTTATTTGCATATATTTAATTGAGCGTTCATATATATAGTTATAACAACAATTTTACATAGCTATTGTTCATTTAAAATATGACTGAAATTTTAAATTATGATAGACAACACCTTTTAAATATATGATATACAACGATGTTAATGATATGATAGACAACGATTTTAAATACATGTTAGAAGACAACGATATGTATTTAAAAAGACAGTAAAAATATATTCAGAGGACAACACATACATTGTGATGTTAGTAAACAACAATTTTATATTTTTGCGTTACACAACAACATCATTTAATTTCTCTGTGATTTGGATATATTTACTCTGAATTTATTATGCACAGAGATTTATATATAGAGAAAATATTTCATGGAATGACAGTGAGTTATACATTGGTGGATAGCGAAATTTTACAATTGAATGACAGTGAGCTCATAATATTGATGACATTAATTATTCAATAGACAACTTGAATGACAACGAACGCAGATTTTATAATTAGAGTCTATACAAAGATTTTATATTTCGATTCTATACAATGATTCTATACACAGATTCTCTACACAAATTTTATACAACAATTTTATACATAGAATCTATAATACGATTTTATACAACGATTTCCTTAAATTTAATTTTAAACAGTGAAATGTTGGTTAGCTAGTGTTTTCCTTAAATCATATTGTTAAGCAGTGAAACTTTTAATGGACAGCGATACCATTCACTTGTAGTCAGTTTATCTCTGTGTTTTGGAAAGACAAGGATATCCATGCTATAGTTTTAGAGACAACGATAAGACATATTGTTATCTTATATCTTATTAGATTTTCACACAGCTATCATTGTTAGACATAGATTTATAGATTTACAGATTTATAGAGAGCGATAGATTTCATATTTAACTCTACGTTATTTAATGCATGACAACCATTTATATACGGGCAGTAATTGGTATGTAGACTGAGTTTTTACATCAATAGTGATTTAGGTGTTAGGCAGAGTTATCAATTCTAGACAGTCGGAATATTGGATAAGTCTTTGCTAGTTGCGATAGATTAGAGTTAAGATAAATCTATGTTAGTGGTTATAAATGCATGTGCAAGGTAACCTAACGGACTAATAAAAGTTGGTTTAGGATTGGCTCAAGGAACCTGGATTATCTTAAAACTCTGAGATGAACACTGATTGAAAAAGGTGCTTGAACCATAGATTTATATCCTTTTATACTATTTTAATAGGTTGTATAAGATAGAGAACATCACCACGAATATAGATTTCAAATGATAAAAAATTCATGGACTTGGGATGATATGATATAGATGCAATTTCATTGCCCCGGATAGGTTCAATGGGTTCACACTTTAGAATCATCCTTCTAGGATTGTTTGATTTTTGAGTCTCTAACTTAGAATTTAATGGTTTATTGGCATAATAGTTTAATATCTTGCGCCATATTAATGGTTGAGGGATTAATATTTTTTAGCTAAAACAATTAATAGTTTAACAATTAATTGGTCCTATGCGCATTGAGCCTTAAGTCGAATTGAAATGGTGGTTGGTCACAATTGTTTCACCACACATGTTTTCCTTGTAGGAACCAGACATCCTTCGCTCAGCTGTGCAATTTATTTTTGAGTGTTGTCATCTTGCGTCTTGTCGACTTATCGCTTGGGTGATCAGGTATAGTTTTCACGTTTTTACCTACAAATATTTTGGTCTCCTAGCACGAGGGATTTAGCGTAGGTTAAAGGTCTAAATATGTCATGTTGCGTCATGGTTATTGTCACGCCTATTGCCTTATGATGGCATGCTTCCTAATGAGGGGATCATTGCGTGCCCTGATTGATGGATGTGAATGATAACCAAGCCAGAGACTTGTGCTCCCGATATGGACATATTGTTCGTGGTAATTGATGTTGGTACTTGGATCGGTAACACTTATTGGTGTTTTGTTTTGCTCGTCGTAGAGGTTTTAGCTACTGGTCGTCGAAGTCGTTGTGTCGGGTGATTGATGTTGTCCTTTAGCTTGTAGGCGTTGTCTTTCTTGTGTCGGACGGGTAGTCGTTTTTATCTGTTTATTGATTATCACATGTTCGTCAAGTTGCATGATGTTCTAGTGTGTTGAATCGTTGTTGTTTGTTGCCTGATCTACGTGCATTGTGTTCATCATCAAGTTGTGTGGTTTAACTGTTGTCGTCATTACCTTCTTACCTAAAAAACAAAAAAAAAATGCATTTGCTTACGTCGCTATCATAACGACAAGGTAAACTTGTCCACCCCTGTTTCAAATGGTACTCCATTCAGTGAGAGTTATCCTTGCATTAACCACCACTAACAACCCCCAGTTTGTAAATGGTACGTCCATATTTGGAGTGATACTTGTTGGAGGACCCAGAGATGACAGGAATTAATGAAAAATTATTAATTTTATGTCGGCCTGTCCTAAATTAATGACGTCTTATGAATTTTATGCCCCTGATAAATTAATGAAGTCTTGCAAATTTTATGCCCCTTCATTAACACGAATAATAGGATAAATTAATGTCGTGTTGTCAAAGTTATGCGCCCGTCATAAACACTTAGTATAAACTCGGTTACCCGTTCTGAGAGACTCTGGCATAAAATATTTTGTGGTATTTGATGGGAAAAATGCAACCCTGATGGAGGCAAGTGGGAGAGGACCAGAAATGAATAGATGCCAAGCAGAAGGTACAACGCGATAGACCAATAGCCAGCCATATTTATTAATTGAGTGGGTAAGACAGCCTGGCGGTGCATGAGGTGGCCAGAACTTAGAAGGCAATGCACGAGGTGGCGAGATGGTGGCAAGCAGAAGGCCGACAACATAAGGAAGTAAGCAGTGGCAACCGTGTCAAGCAGAAGGCTCAACGCGACAGACCAATAACCAGCTAGAATTATTAATTGGCATGTGAGAGAGTAGAGTGATTTATGAGTCGGTGAGATGGTGGCAAGCACATTGTAACAGATCAACAACCACATTTATTGACTGGCGTTTGAGAATGAAGAGTAATTTTTTACCTCACATTTAACAGAACATTGAAGAGACTACACTCACAATTACAGGGGCTAAGAAAGGCAGTACTCTAAACGTTCTACCTTAAATGTTTTATTTTTTGGAAGTTTTTTGATGATTTTTTTTTTGTTCGATTTTGCTTGAAATTAGGTGAAGAATGGTTGGATCTGTAGATTTGAGTGGTTAAGTTTGTATAATCCAAGTACCCTAGGGTTTGAGTGGTTAAGTTTATATAATCCAATTGCCCCATAGGTTTTTCAGCATGCTGAATCCATCTATACATTCAAAAATGCAATTTAAACAACAAAAAATAAAGATTTTATCCAGATTTACATAACCATATTTTGACAAAAACCCAAAAATAGAACATTTAAAAAGTATTAATACAGTTACGCAAAAGTATTAATATTGGCCGGTGTGAGTATTATTGCATGCGTTCACGCGACAATAAGACTTCAACGTCGCAATGAGATTGAAGAAAAAAATGGTTTATTCTACATTTCCCTATGTCCTCACACCGGCCAATTACATAAATTGGTTGAGGTTTGACCATATCGGTTTTGAGTTGAACAGGTTGTGCCCTAACGTCTTACACCTGCCAATTACGTAAATTAGCTGAGGTTTGACCTTCTGGATTCAAGTTAAACAAGTCGAGCGATAATATATGAGGTCATTACATGATCAAAAGCGAGAATTAAAGTCAACCTTCAGAAGGATTCCAATTTTCAAGTTGAACAAGTTGAGCGATAACGTTTTAGTTCATTACACAAGAATCCGTTGACATATAACATGTGAGAGCTAAAGTCAACCTTGAAAGTGCATGTAATGGTCGTTAAATTCTGGAGTGCTTTGATTCTAGAAGTTTATTAATCATGTATTGGGCACACGTTTATGGTTCAGGCTTGCCTTTATCGTTCATAAATTATCAATTAAGATTTCATAAACTCTTCCATCTCAAAGAACAAGTCCATTAGTTGGTCACCAATTCAATTAAATTTTAATGGCCTTCTCCCTCCCCAATGCCATGACGTGACCATCTCCACTAAGTTTTAATTATCCCTTCCATCTCCAACGCCATGACGTGACCATCAATCTCTTTCTTTCGTTCCCAACATGATGGTTCTCTATGAAATTGTGTTCAAAGTAGACACTCTTGAATTTATACGTTGACTTTTAAAAAAAAACCCAATCAATGTATTTCTTCCTCTCTTTAATTTGGCCACGTGGACAATGTAACCAATTCTCTAGAGTGCCAACATAAGCATAGACATTTACACCAAGTTTTTCAAAAAAGAATTTAAGGGTTTGTTGGTTAAAGGGAGGAGATGGCATGCTAAGTTTGTTTGGATGATTGGTTTGGTGGTCTTCTTTCTTTGTTGATCACTCGTCTCGAGGATGTTGAGAGATTCTCTCAACCTCTCCCTCCAAGAGTGAAATAAGTTGGATCTCACAACATGTATTTAAGTGTGATGTATCTCAGGTTATTGTGAAGTAACACAATTCTATTTTTCTGTGTGTATGTTGTGTGTCTCTATGTAATCTCCTATTCTATGTATTTTTTGGCATCTTGGAGTATGCTATTTTATTTATGGTGTGGTTGTGGTGTACATATTTATTTTGGAGGTACTACATCTTATTCATGAATGATAGGTCTAACCCCCCAAGGGGTTAGATGATTATGATGTTATGAGGTAGATGTTTCATGATGTTGTTGATGTTTCTCGATATCTCAGTGTGTTTATTTATGATTTGGGTGTCACTAGGAGGGTGTGTTATACATTGTTCCGATGTGTTGGATGTGTGATGGGGGGCATACTTGATGACTGGATGGTTTAGCACTTTGTTATGTCCCTTTCTCTTATGATGTTTCCCTATTGGTATGATGCATGTTATCTTTTTGTTATGTCCCCTTTTGGGTGATATAACTTAATGATGTAACATTTCCTAAACATCACATTGGGGGGAATGTGTCTGATGATGGAAATAACCTCATTGATGTACTATTTCCTAAGTTTGAGTTAGAGAGGGGGGAACTACATATGATTTGATGGTGATCTAACCTTTTCTTAAGGTTGGATGTTAATTTTTTATGTAATAATCCCTTAGTGGTGATGCACCTTATGTTGAGCATTATGTTATGTTGTTATCATGGTAAAGTTTTGTGCCCCTCCTTAGCACACATGTTCATGGTGATTTAATAAATTGGTGACTATTGGAGGGATACTATGGTTATATTTGAGCATTTACCTTTGTGCACACATACAGAGGCTGATTTAAGTGTTTAATGCTTAAATTAGTCTATTTTATCGATATTAAGGTTAATTTTTTTGGCACCCTACCGCATTGGCTCATTTTTCACACTTGGAGTGCTTACTTGGAGTTGGTTGAAGCTTTCTTTTGGAGTGCCCCACCCCCCTTCCTAGGCATATTTTTCAAGGCAAGCATTATTTTATTGTTTCATGAGTGGTTAACACCCTTCTTTATGGTGCACTCTCTTGGGTTGGTTAGACATATTTATGGCATGGCATATGGAAGAGTATTTTATCAGTGTATCAATGAGATCTGACCAACCTTCACAAGTTTTTCTAGGGTGTAGTTCAAATGGAGATATTATATTATTTGTTGGGTAGTCGAGGTACTTACATGGAACAATTTTCAAGGGTGAACCTCTCCTAGGTGATCTCTCATGTTTATTGGATGGATATTTCAGCTACACTTGGGATATTTTGACCTTCTTGGAGAACACCGTCACCTCTTTGAATTGGAACATATAATATTATATTTGAGGTGGTTATAGAGGGATTTTATTGAGAGATGTGTGGCACCTTGGAGGGCTTCATTTGGCACATTACATGCTTGTACTTGGTCTCCTTTCTATTTTTGGTGATTTTCTTGGAGGGTGCACTTCTAGAGAGGTTCTTCACTTTCTATCTTGGGAGTTGACCACATCCTTTCTTGTGGACTACTCCATATTCTTGACATATTTCACATTCATCCATGGAGTTAGTTTCCTTGGGATTTACATATGTGGATTGGTTGAATGCATCTTGTGGACTTCTTTCTAAATTTTTTGGATGAGGCTGTTATGTACGATTTTTCTAGGGAGATTATTATATGTTTTATCCTCTCATGCATCTTGGAGGGTTCACTTAGTGAGTTCTCCTAGGTGGACCTTAGAGCACATCCTCCTTTGTGAAGAATTGTTTTATTATATTGTGGATGCATGCATTCTTGGGGTGTGCATTTCATGTGGACACAGGGCATTTCACTTGGTGTGATTCAACTTGTTTTTAGTAGTGCACTGCTTCTCATGAGAATTATCTTGTTCTTTCACTACTATTTTTGGAAGAGGGCGAGTTGTCGTAGAGAGACTACTATCCACATGCCTTGATTTGGCCAACCATTAATTGAGGAGAGATCTAACTACTCCAATATTTACATTTTGTTTGATTTTTCATGGAGTTAGATAGAAGGATATTAATATTCTATTGTGAGAGACTTAGGTCCCTCTACAAAGAGGAGATCTCTCTCTATTGTAATGGTTTTTTAGACTTTGGGGATTGAGGAACTCTCCCCTTGGACCTCATATGTACATCATATGCTTGGAGCCTTATGAAGGATTGGAAGTATATTTTCGTTTAGAGTGAGGCTTTTATTATGCACTTATATTTCATATATTGAATTTTATATGAGGAAACCCTTGTAGCATGTTATGATTTCATTGTACCAAATCATGCTTCATTTGGATGGAGTAATGTGAGGTTATGATTCCTCTTATTTTTATTATTGTTATATTTTCCTACCATTTAATAAATCCATTTTTTATTAGAATGACATAACCACACTTTAATGACAATCCTTAAGTATGGAACCTCTATCCTTCCAAGGTAATTTTCTTCTAAAAAAATCAGGAATTTGAGGTTGATTTTTGGCATGCATAGCAACCCCTATTTCTTTACATTTTCATGCACTATCCCTCTTTCATCTATGCTCCCTTGACTCCATTTCTCAAAGGTGCGATTAAGCACTTGGTCTTGGGGTTTCTACCTTCATAATCCTTTCTCACACTACTTATTATTCCATTGTTGCTACAACCACTTCTTTTGTTAAGGGTTACTCTTTACTAAATTACCTTGCTCCTCCACTCTATAGCCTTAGAAATCCTACCTTTTAGGGAATTCCCCATAGAGATCGAAAAGAACCAACCAAAAGTGAAAGGAAGAGCTATTGTGATGATAGTGGGTAGACTTCCTGACTTAAACAAGACTACCTCCTTAATTGTTAAAGTAGTCCTTAATTATTAAGACTTTACATGTAAAAAAAAATATAGTGGTTGAGATTATATTTGAATGTGAATGTGTGTTCAAATCTAACTATAATGAAATTTCTAATAAAGAAACAACAAAAAAATATTTGAATGTGTATATGTGTTTAATTCTAACTATAAATAAATAAATAAAATGTATGATGAGATTTCTAATAAAGAAACAAGAAAAAAATCTCCAAAGAACTTGATGAGATAAGATTTTATGAATACAAAATTATTTGATTAATTAATATAAAATTATTTTATTAATTAATCTAAACAATAGTTTATTTCGACTAAAGAAACAATTAAAAAAAAATCTTTAAAAAAATTGATGAGATAAGATTTTATGAATATAAGATTATTTGATTCATTAATATAAAATTATTCCATTAATTAATCTTAACAATAATATTAAGATATTTAGAGATACAAGTAATAAGATTTTTTGATTCATTAATATAAAATTATTCCATTAATTAATCTAAACAAAAATATTAAAATATATAGAGATACAAGTAAAAAAAATTAAGTATAAAAATAATAAAAAATATTTAAAAATATTAATAAAATCAATTAAATATATTGTAAATTCAGAAACAATAAAACACATTAAGACTCATATAAATTTTGTATTTTTTACTTTATAAAATTCATAAAATATTTTATAAATATTTAAATAAAAATATTATATTTTGAAAAAAAACTAATGCAGAGAATAAATAAATTAATGAGTATTATTATTGTAATTAACATTGATATTAAAATTGATCACCAAATGTCCTCACATAAAGGAGTTGAGATTTTACCATCTCTCTTTTGAACAAGTTGTGCCAATTACTTAAAGCAGTTGAAGTTTGACCTTTTAAGTTAAACTTGGTCAACGGTCAACAGGCTCAGAGTTAGGGATAACGTATGAGGTTATTACATAAGTATTTATTGATATTATCAGAAGAGACAATTAAAGTATTGTTAAAATTTGGTGGAACTCTAGATTTGAGTGATTGAGTCGGTACAATTCCAGTGTTTTCAGGGTTTTTTTTATGGTGCTTAATCCATATTTATACATTGAAAAATGCAATTTAAACAACATAAAATGGAGATTTCACCAAAATCTATTTCCCCAAATTGTTATAAAAATTTTCAGAAAATCAAATGTTTAAACAAAGTGAAACTATATCCTTTTTAAATAATGAAAAGAGAAAATTAAAATCATTCTGGAAAAAGATTCTAATTTTCAAGTTAAACAAGTTGAACGATAACGTTTTAGTTCACCACAGAAGAATACGTTGACATTTAACTAGTGAGAGATAAAGTCAACCTTGAGAGTGAAGGTAATGTTGACCGAGAACGTTTTAGTTCACTACAAAGGAATCCGTTCACATATAACTAGTGAGAGGTAAATTCAACCATGAAAGTGAAGGTAATGTTGACCGATAACGTTTTAGTTCAATAAAGAAGAATCCGTTGACATATAACTAGTGAGGGATAAAGTCAACCTTGAAAATTAAGTTAATGTTCACCGATAACATTTTAGTTCAGTACAGAAGAATCCCTTGACATATAACAAGTGATAGGTAAAGTCAACCTTGAAAGTGAAGGTAATGTTCGCTAAGGTAAAGGTATGAAGTGCTTTGATTAGGGAAGTTAAAATATTATGGTTAGTTTAAACTTTCTACATTTTGGTTTTTTATTTTTTATATTTTTTGGTTGATTTTACTTGAAATTTGGTTATAAATTATTAGAACTGTAAATTTAGGTGGTTGAGTCTATATAATTTGAGTTTTGTAGGGTTTTTAGGAGGCTGAATCTATTAATGCATTCAAAAATACAATTTAAATAACATAAATGAGTGATTTCACTCAGATTTATACAACTAGATTCGAATGAAAAATGCAAAAAAATAGAATGTTTAAACAACTCATATTCTAGATAAAAATGAAATTTAAAAAACTTCACTCAAACTTATACTACATCTAGATTCCAGTGAAAAATATCAAACTTAAAATGTTTGGACAAAATATATTCGAGATAAAAAATGAAATGAAATTTGAAAAACCCTAGGACGATTTAATTTTGAAATTGCCACCTTGTGAATAGGCACACGTTTATGGTTCATGTTTACCGTTGTTGTTCATAAATTATCAATTCAAATTGGATGAACGCTTCCATCTCAGACAACAATCCCATTAGTTTAGTTGGTCACCATTTCAATTAAATTTTAATGGCCTCCTCCCTCTCCAACGCCATGACGTGACCATCTCCACTAAGTTTTAAGTATACCTTCCATCTCCAACGCCATGACGTGATCATCAATCTCTTTCGTTCGTTCCCCACATGACGGTTCTTGCGAAATTGTGTTCAAAGTGGACAAGTGAATTGTACGTTGACTTTTATAAAAGTCCAATCAATATATCTCTCCCACTCTTTAATTTGTTCAAGTGGAGAATGACACAAGTTTCCAGTGTACACATTGCCAACATGACTATAGACAATTGCACCAAGTTTTTCAAAAAAAAAATTAGGGTTCGTTGGTTAAAGGTAGGAGATAGGCATACTAAGTTCTTTCTTATTGAATACTCAAACGCTCAAGATTGAAAAATTGTCAAAATGATATTTTTTAAAATGAGACATTGTAAGCTTTTACAAGTGATTGTTTTTCGTCTCTATAAATGGGAATTGGGGATAGTTTTGGAGTTGTGTGTGATTTTTTAAAAACCACCTCTAAAAAGTGTAGACTTTAAATTTCTTTCTTTTTCTTTTTTATGGTGATTGAAAGTATTGACTTTAAATTTCTTTCTTTTTCTTTTTTATGGTGATTTAAAGTCAATTATGAGCCACCTCCAAAAGCGACTTTGGGAGTTGTTTTGAACTTTCCCCGAAAGTTACTTTGGAAGCACTTGTGAACTCTCTCCAAAAAGGTAACTATTAGATTTGGTTTTAATTTTTTTTAGAAAATATAATTAATAGAGGTGGTTGTACATAAGCCACCTTGGCAATGTACGGGTAGTCTAAAACACCACTCATAGAAACATATGAGGGTGCTTTAAAACCCCTTCATAGGAACTTACATGGGAAGTTTATAACCCCCTTATAACGATGTAGTTTCAAACCCCCTCATAATAATATGGGGGGTGGGTGGCAATTTGTAACCCTGCCCATAGAAATTTACGTGGGTGGTTGGAAACCCCTTATAGTAACTTATGGGGGTGGTTGATAAAGCCCCCATAGTGGTTTGGGGGCATTTTGTAACCCCTCTCATAGTAATGTATGTGGGCAGTTTGAAACCCACCTTGTAGAATCTTATGGGTTTTATTTCAAACCCCCACAATAGAAAGGTATGAGGAAGGTTTGAAACTCTCCTAATAGCAATGTACGTTGGTAGTTTGAAACTACCCTCATAGCAATGTATGGGTGTGGTTTGAAACCCCCCTCGTAGAAACGTATGGGGGAAATTTTGAACCCTTGTCATATCAAGGTATGACATATCAAGGTATGAGGGTGGTTTGAAACCCCTTTCATAGAGAATTTTAGGGGTGGTTTGAGACCTCCCTCATAGCAAGGTACATATATGGTTTGAAACTCCCATCATAGCTACTTATGAGGATAGCTTAAAAATCCCCCTAATCGCAACGTGTGAGCGTGTTTTGGAACCCCACTAATAGAATCTGATAGGGGTAGCTTAAATCCCCCATTTTAGCAACTTACAATGGTGGGTGGAAATCCTAATCCGGATTTATGAGCGGAATGAAAGGAATAACAAACTAAATACAATAACACAGAGATAGGAACAACAAGAACGGATATCCAATGAACAATAACCTCTATTGAATAACTAAAATAGGCTGAAACTGTAAAATTGCAGAACTAGAAACAACTTGCTCGAATGGTGGTAGTTATCTCTGAGAAGAGATGTGGCTTTGTATGCACATTCGTGTGAGAATAATGATTACAATGAGGCTCCAAAGGCCTTTTTAACATTACTCATGAAGGTCAAAACCCTAGACATCCAAAAACCTAACCCTAGGAGATGAAATGCCAAAAGTTATGTGGGCTCTTATGGGTAAGTTGGTACCTCAATTTCTCGTGGTCGTAAATTTTTCATATGACCTCCATTTTAGGCGTGTGATAGCCTGTTGGAAAGGTATTTTAGAGAACTACACATTATGCTATCAAACTCTAAATCCATCTACAATTTGACCATGGCACACTAAAAAAAAATTGTTTAGGGCCCCAAAACGACCCTGGAAGTACAAAATGATGTGTTAACATGAAAAATTCCAAAATAAGTCAGTTATATTAGGTGGGAGGCCACCAATATCCACCTGGAAGATGTTTAGGGCTTCAGACAACCCCATAAGTGTAAAACCCACAATTACAAAGAAGTACATAAGAATGTGTTGAACTAAAACTGGAAAGAGGAGCGAGTTCAAATTGGTAAGTGGCCACCATATCCACCTGGATCAATTCTCCCCCATTAGGAAGAAATGGTATCCATTGTATTGAGTTCCCCCATCAGGTGACTAAACCTCTGTTGAATTTGGCCCCGAGTAAGCCACTTGCCTTGTTGTAGGAGTTTCCCTGCCTTGACAACCCGACAAAGTTGGATCCTCGACTAGACAATTCCCTTAACATGTGTGTCCATTATCTCATCAGTGGATGCATGTTCCATATAGTCATAGTTAAGTTCTGTTGGTGTCAATTGTTCTGCGATCTCTGAGGTGTCCAATAATGGTGTAAAATATGGCCGAAGGAGGTCCACATTGAACACTGGGTGCAAGTCAAGGAAGGGTGGAGTGTTGATCTCAAAAGAATTACTACCCACAACCTTGGTGATAGTGTAAGGCACATAAAGAAGTGGGCAAAGATTCTGATGGGGTCTTGTAAGGCGCTCTTTCTACAAATGTAACCAGACCTTGTCTCCCATCTGAAATTGGTGTGGTACTCGGTGTTGATCATGGCGTTACTTGTGATTTGCACTGTCCTTCTACAAAATCTCATGGACCTATTGGAGGATGTGTTGAATCCACTCAATGAATTTGGTGGCTTTGTTGGCCTGGGACTGAACATGTGAAGATTATGCCTATGTGGTTGCAAGAGGTGGTGCAACATCAATGGGACCCAAGGGTTGAAATCCTAGACCCACCTGAAATGAGATATGGAGAGCCTTGTTGTAGCTGTGATGAAAATAGGGAATACTCTCATCCCATGTACACAAATGCTTAGAGTTGTACATGTGGAAGATGTGCATAATCATCTGAATGATGATCTCTTTCTGGCCATTGGTTTGGGGGTGAAAAGCAATGAATTTAGTGAGCTTGGTGTCCAATAATGACCAGAGATTCGACCAAAATGTGTTGAGGAACCTGTTGTCCCAATTTGAGGTGATGGTTTGTGGTATCCCAAAATGGACCCACACTCATTCAAAGAAGATTTGGCAGTATCAACCGTTGTGATGTTCTTTTTGTAGGATGTGATAATGGACATCTTCAAAAATTGATCCACCACCACAAATATACAAGTAGTTTTGTGCTTGGTGGATGGAAGGCTAGACATGTAATCCATCGAGATGGATTCCCAAGGCCTCTCGGGAGTAGGAAGAGGGGTGTATAAGTCTTGCTTCTTGATGGATAGCTTGGAAATGACACATGCAGTGAAAGATCTAATATAATTGTTGACGTCTTGTCGAAGTTTTGGCTAAGAAATTTCTTTTTGTAGAAAATCCACCATTTTCTCCACGCCAAGATGTCTTGCCATCCGACTGCAGTGAACCTCCAAAATCATCTTTGCACGCTTTCTTGTGGGAACATAGAGGTGGCCCAAATGGCATAACAGTCCATCCTAGATGTGAAAATCAATGACATTTTCTCCTGTACCCAAGAGTTGATAGGTGGTGGCGAAGTCTGGTTCACGCTAATAAAGTTTGGGCCACTCAGATGCCTCATGCCTATAGGGATGGAGTATTGTGGTGAGTGTCACAACAAGATGGTGACCGAGGTAGTGAGTGACATGATTTGAGCTCCCTGTTTTAAACTTGGTGTCGAGATGGAACTGTTGTAGATATGTGGACCAATTTTGATGTCCGCCATTCTACAACTTCCCCTATGTCTGTATGAACTATAGATACTTGTGATTAGTGTGGATGGTTGTCTCCTTGCCCAGAATCTAATGTTTCCACTATTGGAAAGCTTGCACAATGAAATACATTTCTTTTTCATATGTGGGGTATTTCCAAAAAGTATCTGAGAGTATCTCACTATGGTATGCTACTGGATTCCCATGATGGGTGAGAAATACATAGACAACATAGTCGGAGGCATCAGTTTCAATATCGAACGGTTGTTCCAGATCGGGTAAGGAGAGTATTGGAGCTGAGCACAAGTGATGCATCAGATCCTCAAATTCTCGTTGTTGTGCCTACCCCATGATAACTTTTCCCTACCACCACCCTTGGCTACTTGGCTGAGGGCATGGGCAATATGGGGGAATCCAAACAGGAACCTTCAGTAGAAGTTGGCAAGTCCCAAGAAATTACGAAGTTCGGTTAGTGTGGTCAAGGTTGGCCAGTCACGGATGACTTGGATATTCGCTAGATCCATATGTACCCCATGTTCATCAACAATGTAGCCCAAGTATTGGACCCTGTTCATGCCAAAGGAACATTTTTCCAAGTTGGCATATAGCTTCTGCTGCCGAAGAGTGCCCAAAACCTATTGAATATGTTGCATGTGCTCCTCCCAAGTTCTTCTAAAGATGAGGATGTCATTCAGATATACCAACACAAAAGAGTTGGTGAAATTTCTCAATCCATCATCCATAAATCTTATGAAATTTGTTGGTGCATTTGTTAAGCCAAAGGGCATGACCAACCATTCGAAGAGACCTTGTTTAGATTTGAAAGTTGTCTTCCATATATCATTTGGTTTGATGGGAACTTGGTGGTAGCCAGACTTTAGGTCAATCCAGTTGAAGAACTTTTCCCCCTTGAGTTGGTCAAGAAGGTCATTAATTTGGGGAATTGGGTATTGGTTCCTGATTGTGGTTTTGTTTAGCGCTCTGTAATCAATATAGAGCTATCAGGTTCCATCTTTCTTCTACACTAGCACAATCGAGCTTCTGCAAGGGGAGGATTTGGGTTGAATGTGCCCCTTTTGAAGCAGATCTTGGCTATGGTGCTTGATTTTGTCGTTCTCCATCAATGAGTGATGATAGACTGGTCCATTAGGCAGTTGGGCACCAGGGGTTAGATCAATTGGATGCTTGACTTGACAGTGCATTGATACCCTAGTGGGTGAGGAGAATATGTCTTTGTACTCTTCCACGATCTCATCCACTTGCTTCTGCTGCAAAGAGAGGCTCTTTATGGAGGTCACAGACGTGGCGACAATCTTTTTCTTACTGTGAGAATGGATCACAAAGAAGATGAACTTTCCGATCTATGAAATGACCTTACTGCATTGATTAGCAGAGATTAAAGAAATATCAGTGGGTGATGCTAACTCTAGTATCTTTTACAATTGTCTACCCAAAGTAATAATAACACTACGAGGTCTAGATTCATACAAAACATGTCGCTTCCAAAAATATGGCTAGCCTAAAATAACATCACACACTTCAAGGGGAGAAATATCACACAATACCTCATATTTGAAGGGCTTGATGTTGTAGGGAAAACAACACTATTTGATGATGTGGAGATCTCGTCCTTGGCGAAGCTAGCTGATGGTGTAGGGATGAAGATGCGGTGTTATCGGAAGGTCCAACCACTTAACGACCTTTGTTGAAATCAAGTTCTTATGACTACTGCTATCGACAATAAAATGCATTGAAGTTCCCTTTACCCACATCTGTGAGTGAATGAGGTGTTCCCCTTCCTGTGGTTCTTCTAGCTCACTTGGTTGTACTTTGGTGGTAGCGACAGTGGCATTGGGTTCTGAATCGATGATTCGATTCCCACTTTCTGGATTTGATTCAGATTGAGAATTTGCCTCTGACTCGGAAGCTTTCATCTTGACCATGAGTGACTTCTTGGAGTGACATTCTTCGGTGTTCTGCTAAGGGATAATTATGGTATTAACACCATTTTCTTGTGTCCTTCTTCATCTTCTCATTACCCTTCTTGGGTTGCACCTTGGATTGGTTGTCCAAAGAGTGACCATATTTTCTCTTCCCCTTTTTTTGTGGGTTGGGGCCACCTTTTACCTCCTTCAATTGTGAGGAGTTTTCATATCCAAACTCTCACCTCTTTTGCTTAAATTTCTACTAGATCTTGACAATATATCTATAAGCCGCACCTAATGATGTGATGTAAATAAACTCCATTTCTTTCTGAATTTTTCTATGAAAATAGTCTCGGTATTTGAGAACCAAATGTCATTCAGAATCTTTGATACCTAATTTGGTGTGCATGGCATGGAAAATATTGGTGAAATCTGGTACTGTCTAGTCCCTTTCCTGACACAGCATGGTCCATCTTGTGTATTGGTCCTTGTAGCTTCCAACAGGGTAGTATTTTTCTTTAATGGAATCCCTAAAGGAATCCCACACCGGGGAGACCACAAATATTTCATATTCATCTATGGCCCTTTTCTCAGAGTAAGTATCCCACCAGTGTTTAACATGGGGTATGACCTTAAGGAGTGCAAAAGTAATATTTTCCCTGTTGGAAAAATTGTGGACCAAAAAATACCCTTTTTTCAACCATTTTTCTATAGCATCTACATCTATCATTCCTTCAAATAATGGAATATCAAAATTTACTTATACCTTGAAGGGGGTTGCATGGCCGCTTGATGAAGATGCGTCTCCTTTGGGCATCCTCCGAAGGATCTGTGCAAAGTTGTCCATCATTTCGTTTCTTTTTCGCGCAAGGGCTTCCTTGAGAAACATTTTAAAAGGATATCATGCTCCATCATCTTTCTTTCATCCCCCATGGGTTGTTTTCAGGCTTGGCGTGGCTGATCTTGCAAAGGATTGACTAGTTTGAGTCCCAATTTCTTGTACCCAAATCTTGTCAGGAACATGCATGAAGAAAAATAAATGAAGAGAATACCTCTCTGATACCACTGTATTGGATTTATGAGAAGAATGAAAGGATTAACAAATTGAATACAATAACATAGAGATAGGAACAAAAACAACAGATATCCAATGAATAATAACTTCAATTGAATAAATAAAATAGGTTGAAATTGTAAAACTACAGAAGTGGAAACAACTTGATCGAATGGTGGAAGTTATCTCTGAGAAGAGATGTGGCTTTCTACGTGCATCCGTCTGAGAAGAATTATTACAATGAGGCTCCAGATGTGTTTTTAACATTACTCGTGAATGCCAAAACCCTATACATCCAAAAACTTAACACTAGGAGATGAAACACCAAAAGTTATGTGGGCCCCTATAGGTAAGTTGGTACCTCAACTTCTCGGGGTCGTAACTTTTGCATACGCCATTTGTTTTAGTCACGTGATAGCCCATTGGAAAGGTCTTTTAGATATATATACATTATGCCATCAAACTCAGAATTCGTCTATATTTTGACTATGGCACAAAAAAAAAACATTGTTTAGGGCTCCAAAATGACCCTGCAAGTACAAAAAGTTGTGCTGACATGAAAAATTCCAAAATAAGCTAGTTGGATTAGATGGGTGGCCACTAGTCTTCACCTAGAATATGTGTAGGGATTCAGACCACCCCAGAAGTGTAGAAACCAAAATTACAAAGAAGTATAGAAGAACGTTTTGAACTATAACTAACAAGAGGAGCCGGTTGGAATAGGTGAGTGGCCACCAATATCCACCTAGATCAAATCCTCTACAAAAACATACGAGGGTGGTTTGAATTGGCCCTTATACAAAATTACATAGGTAGTGGGAAATTGGATTTAAAGTCATTGTCGAACTGATTTGTAGTGGCCTTTAAATGCATGTATAAAAACAACCCATATATTCACTCAATAAGGAGGTTGGTAACCATCCTTTAAGTGACAATAAGGGCCATTTATGACCTCCCTTCTAAGTGGAGATAAATAAAAAGAAATTCAAATAAATTTGATTTGAGTTCAACATATATAATTGAAAAGTCTTAAACATCTCATCAAGGAAAATGAAAATTGTTAAAGGAAAATATACTTCCACTCTAAACCTAATAAAAGAGAAGAAGAAAGATTTAATCTAGAAAGTTTAATGACAAAGAAATTACATAGTACACATATATTTTTCCCTAGAAACTCAAATGGGAAAAACAACATTCCTTGAGCATCTTTCTCTCTTATTGTCTTATTCATTCAGAATAAAAGGTTACATGCCTAACCTTGGTCTACACCTAAGACACAATTTACATCATACCCTTTTGTTTTATACAAGAATGATCTTTGTAGCCAATTGTTCTTACATCTACATGACCAACAACCACTAATAAATTGATCTAAAGATTATTGGTTAGCTTATATAGTATTATTACATGCCTTATTTATAAGATTTATAATAAGTGAAACCATAAATAAAGGCTCCTAAAAATGGTTACAGATCCACACAGATCATTGGCTACACATCCCGCAAATCTCAGGATTATGTTATGGTCGAATACTATCTGGATTACCAATCGACTACCAGTTGACATCCATACAGTATTTAGTCAGTTTCCACACGACCTCCCGACGACCTCTTGTCTTCTGACCTCTTTGACTTCGAATTTGTTGGTTCGATCACTTTTACCTTCTACTTTCTCTTCTAGTTGACCCACCTCGACTAGAGTCTCACTGCAAAGAATATAAATACCCAACAAAAACCACATTTTGAATGTGTTTATGCACTTAAAATTAAGGAGGATAAACAAAACTCCTTTTGTCTTCATATCTTCAGTGACCCTAAAAAGAACCAACTATCAACACAAAATAAACATCATTTATGATCTATACAAAATTATTCCTATCTCAAAAAATGGTAAAAATTAGAACAATTTAAAATTTCCACTTATATAGTCCTTTGAAGAAGACGTTTATATCTCTAAGAATAAAAAATATAAAACCACAACATATCATAAGACACTAGTACCATAATGAGAAAAAAAACATAGCCACAACATCACTTTCTTTCCACATTATCTTCAACATTTTTCATCTTCATATACGTTAAAGTTTGAAGGACATGGGGGTGGCTTTGAGAATATAGAATTTTTTTGTCAAAAACATTTACAGTATGTGATTTTTTGTAAAACTTAGGAATGAAATTCAAGTAAACAATTAGTTAATTATTTGATCTAGGTACAATCAAAACAATTAAAGATATGAAAATGTGATTTTATTTTTCATGGATAGAAATTAAATAAGAATGGATAAATAAATTATGATTACTGCTTATTTATCAATATCCAACCATGTCCCTTCA
This sequence comes from Picea engelmannii, assembly GCA_009831015.1. Lineage (NCBI taxonomy): Eukaryota > Viridiplantae > Streptophyta > Pinopsida > Pinales > Pinaceae > Picea > Picea engelmannii. The sequence goes on from ML780681.1 coordinate 2,024,281, forward strand.
CAACATCATCGAACATAATCCACGTCACCAACAAATTAAACTTCATCATATTTGCATTTTGACCTTTAAAATTATACAAAGCTTAATAATATATTTACTCTAGTTCGTATGTGTTACTATTTCTCAATCCCTTTGGAGTGCATGTCAGAACTACATACCAGTCATTCTCTACAAAATCATGTACTTAGAATACTTGTTTTTCTTGTGATGCTAGAATAATTGAATCATCTTTCACTTTGTCATTACTTGAGCATCTATTCTAATTCACCATCGTGAAACCAATTTCATCAATTTCCATTATGTTCTTCTTGTGTACATTTATTCAATCACACTTGAACAAGGGATGCTTCATGGAATAGTAGTCCAATATGATTATTTGTCCGATCACTCTAACATATGTTGTCATCTAATGTATCATGTTTTTGTCTTTTGTAATGGATCTCATTAATGTTTGTACATTTATGCACCCATCACTATTTTCAGTGGCTCTAACATTGTCTATGCTTATAATATGAAATCTACACCCAGTTATTAAGTAGCCATCATACTTAGTTGCATATTTTCTTGGTCCATGCCAACCATTTATACATTAAAAGGTATCAAACATATTTTATTTTCCTTCCACATCTAAATGATTAAATGTCATTAGAAAACCTTCAAATTTAAAATTATATCATAATATTTTTGTCTAATGAATTTAAAATAGTTATAATATAAAAAACAATTTGTTACGTACCGTCTTAACCAATCATTATATTGTTGGCTGTGGAGATTTTGTAATAAGATTCTTAATTTTGGGGTTGGATGCTTGTATTGGAAATTTTGCTCAAGTGCATCATAATTTCTGGTCATGTCAATGAAATTTATTTTCAAGATATTTTCATAGAATTTAATAAAAAAATATTTTATAAGGTTGTTCTTACTACGTACTCTATCCTATGAAAAACTAGACCACAAAAAAGACATAAGAATTTGGTGGAAAGATATTTAAGCCACTCTCAACACTTGTAGTCATCTCATGATATGAATTTATAGTACATGTATTTGACCACCTCTAGATCTAGATCACACTAACAAATCATCAGTGGATAATGACAACACCTCATCAATAGATAAGGATGGAAACTCATAAGAGGGTGGTTTCAAACTTTGTGATTTTCTAGGGACTCACAGTCTAACATCCTCCCCCTCCCTTCCCAAATCACAATTCTGAATATTTGTACAAATTAGGCAACATGAACTAGTGCATAAAGTGTCATCATTACAATATTTAATCTAAAAACTATGAACTGAGCTTCAATGAAGATATTCCTAAAAAAACCACCAATACTGATGTTGAATGCTTCATTTAAATTGAACATTGAAATAGATTAGAATTTATAGCAGTGAAAAGCTACCATGTCTGAACATTCCCTTGGTAGTTTGGTGAACAAATATGATCATCATTCTACTATCAGTTAACAAATAGGATAATTGGAGTTCTCTCTAAATTTTGACACAATTAGGTGTTGAACAACATCCCAATGAATAGTTGATTTGATTGTAGATAGCTTATTGAGGAGACTCGATGTTATGCTAGAATTACCAAATGTTGATGGAATTTTGTGTTTAATATTACTTTGAAAACTGAAGCTTGAACATCATCATTGATATTCGATATTCCCCCCTATCATTTGCAAGATAAGGAGATAGTTGAAGGGATCCAAGCTTCAGATTTTGAATTATTTTTTTCTTCAATTGTATCTGTTGATTTTTGGATGACCACTAACCATTTTCACTTGATACCATGTATTTAGTGGTTTTGGTACCGAATTCAAATTTGAATACAACTTGACTTGTAAAATAGGTGTTACCGATTCATATTTATTTTCTACAAGCAATAATAAAGAAGATGATAACTACACATAGAACTAAATTTTATAGAGTTGCATGTGATTGAGGTAGTCTATTTGAAGGGTGATCTTTGTGCTTGATCGCTTTATTTTATCATCTTAATCATGTAAATAATATAGAAATCTATTGTGGATCTAAGATTATAATTATCTACAACGGATTACTTATAATTTGGGAAATTCTATTTAGACAAAAACATTGACTGTAAGCACCAATTTGATTCAAATTTGATTCAGAATCAATTTGGTGGGGTCAAGATTCAATTGATTTCCTCTTGTATCAACTAGGGAGATATGTTGTAAAAAAAACATATCTACAAAGTGTGAGACCAATCTAATGTAATATTTTTTTGATGGATGTAGATATTCAATTAACCAACCAAAAATCTCATGATTTTTCAAGGAATCACAAGAAAATAAAGTTTCATTACACAAATCACTGTTAGATCCATGTAAAAGGAGACTAAATTATGTTCCAACAAGTTGTGTTCAAGTAGATCTTTTCTAAATTTGACTACTTACAACAATATTGACACAAATTGTCACCAAAATTCACATTTCTTTGAATCACAACACTCTTTTTTTTAAAGAACTATATTCAAAATGCAAAAATATTCTCCAATATAATACTAAAAAAAAAGAACTTAGATAAATGAGAAACCAAAAGAAAAATGACCTTGTTTTTTTCTATTGCAACTCCAAATGGATGTAGATATACAATTTTGTTGGTGTAGAGACCTCATCTCAACTCACATTTCACCTCCCATGGGTCACTACCATGGAAAAACTAGGCCCTTGAGACCATAAGAGATATGATACCATTTTAAGAAGTAGAGCACAGGAAATACATACAAATTTGGTGGAAAATGCTTTAAGCCATTATCAATACTTGTATTCATCTCATGAAATGAATTTATAATACATGTATTTGACTACCTTTAGATCTAGTTCTAATTGACAACTCATGAATGGATAATGACAACACCTCAACAATAGATACAACTTCCAACTTGTAAGAGGTGTTACAACCTTATTTTCCACCCTAGGGATACATGGATGACCCATTGATTTTTTATTCCTAAGACACACTCTTCTACCTTTGGAATTCAATGAATTTAAGGGAGGTTTCTCTCTGACCTACTAGAAAAGTGTGACCATTCATGGGCTTCATAGTTGATAGCACACAATGATTCAATGGTTTCACTATTGATGGGCCATGACCACCCCTGTAACCTCTTATAATTGGTGATTTATGAGAATATCAACACTAGGTGATTTGTTTCTCCCATGATATGAGACTAAGAACTCTCAATAAAGTTGAGGTTCATTGATTTCTATAGATTGTTGGTGCGAAATTGGAGACTAGCGTTCTCAGAGGTTACCAACAAAGGTATCATTGTAATCTAGTTGAACTGGCATATGCAACCTTACTTAAGGGAAGGAGGTCTCACCTGAAGAACAACCGAGACTTTGTGTGATAATGTGAATTATAGAGGACACATCATCATATTTGACATATCAAAGATCACATTCATACTTAATTGGGACAGATCATATTATCATAAGTCTAAACATGATTAGGCATTCATGAATCCATGTTGTGCAGCCTACAGATAGGTGCATACATGACCAAAGTGTGTTAAACAATGTTTCAAATGAAAATTACACATCACAGAACATGTTACATGAAAAGAAGACTAAGCATTCATCCATAACACAACAAAATTTATATGTGAAAATACTCCTTTCTATATTATTATATCTCATATTGGTGAACATATGGAAATTCTTTCATATCACAACTTGCACAACATAACCATAATCAATTGTTTGCTTGGTAGAGATATCCTAGCGAAGTAAAATCATCTATATTAATAAAACACCTAAATATCAACAAAACACGTTTCAATTCTAAAAATCCCAACCCTTTCCCATTACATTTTCCCAAGTTTATATCATTTTTTTCTTGATTATACTCCTTTGGTTTCTTGATTATTCTTTGTCTTTTCTTGTGGTCGAAGCTTTTAGGTTTTTCCACTTCTTCCTCCAGCAAGTGCATCACTCTTTTTCCCTATTGCCACACCGACAATTAGCTTTCCAACACTTGTATCTAATGTTGATGTGTTATGGGGTTCCAAAAAACCTTATAAATCCATAAAATTGATTCTTCAAAATGAAGGGCCCAATAGGCCCCAACCACAATCCTTGACTCATCTCGAATCAAACTTTCACCTCTTTTCTCTACTCTCCCTCAAATGGAGGGCACAACATAGCTATAGAATAATTCCCTAGCCTCCTCGTGTAACACCCACACAAATCAACCACCGTCGGGCTTCGGAACTTCATCCGTCGGGATTCGGGATTTCGGCGTTCGGGAGTTCGCGAGCCCTGTTGCACCCTGCACAGGACCTTCCAAGTCCCGAACCCCGATAGTCAACGGGTCAACCTTTTCTTGCGTCGGGGATTTCCCTATCGGGAAATCGGCGGTTGTATTGTCGCATACCTCATGCAACACAAAACCCCGAGTACCGAAACCCCGAGTACATGCCACCTGTCTCCCACTATGTCTTGGGGACCCACCTTGCCACATCCTCTTTAAGATTTCACGGATCGCGAATCCCAAAATGCAAAGTTCCTTTGGTGTCGAAACCCCGAAACGCCGAACTCCGATATGCGGGATATGACGCCGCGTGTCCCTCCGTAGATCGACGGCTCCCGTTACTTCGGGAAATCGCAACTCGGGATTTCGAAGAGTATAAACCTCTTGTTCTGTGAAACGCCGAACGCCGAACCCCGATCTAATGGGATCCTGCGCCACGTGTCCCTGTCCGGATCAACGG
>ML780681.1:2038219-2064367 GCA_009831015.1 Picea engelmannii
TATATATATATATATATATATATATATATATATATATATATATATATATATATATATATATATACATACATACATGGTTTTTCCCTTCTAATGTTATTGTATTCAGTCATAGATAATATATCTAGTCTTTCATTAAGTAGATCGGATTAGATCTAGTCTAGATTTACAATTTCCTAATCCCTAGAGAGGTTTGAGAATAGTTTTTATTTTTTATCGTTGTGTGCAGGAAGCAAGTGGTAGGAGTTGTAGCTAGATCTATGGAGTTTCATCGACTAGGATACATAAGGACAACCACCATATAATAAGGTATTCCTTTATCTCTCTTAGCACAAATACGGATAAATATTTTATATCTAGGGTAAGTCTTATAATGGTCTATCCTACTGTATTCCTCAGATCATAGGAAGATATAAGGGAGTGCTCACCTATCTGTAGGGGAGAATTCTTTGCAAAAGAAATGACGACTCCATTGGGGAAGGATCTTTCATTCTTCCTTAGTTTTGGATTATCCCTTACTCTTTTCACTTTTGAAAGTTCTTCTATACTCTGTTACATTCCTCATCACTCATGGAGGGATCATATCTCTTAGATCCATTAAATGTGAGCCATATCTAGTTTTTTTCTTGATTTTTGCAGACTGTCACGCTCTGCCTTTAGGCACCAGAGAAACCAGTCGTGAACTAGTTTTGTACATCCCATGACCACCTACCTAACAATTTCACTCTACATGACTGTTGGATCATGATCTAATCTATAAGTGACTATTTCTCAAATTATATGAATTATGCTTTGTCATATTTGTACTTTCCTAGTCCTATAAGCCTATTAGAGGTGTAGTAACCTGTATTTAATCCCTATTTGAACCTTTCTTTGTTATTTGTATTTTCAAAGTAAATTGGGGGTATTTGATTTTTTTTAATTGGTTTTATTATTGATGAGAGCTTGTTGTCTGGAAGGCAGTGACTTGGGATGCATTATGTCAAATTACCATTAGACATGCCCAAATCCGACAAAAAATTGGGAGAGGACCCGTCAACACACATCATGACTTACCATCTTTGGTGATCATCCAACTCTTTGATGGATGACAATATTAAACCATATTTTCCATATATGCCTAAATGGAGGTGTTGCTAAATGGTATATTGAACTTAAGGATGCTTCCTTTAATATATTTAATGTCTTGGTTATGGAATTTTTAACTTATCTTCAGTTACCCATTCAATATGAGATAGAAACAAAGATATTTACATATTTGCATCAATAAACTTCCACCCACATCTATGATAACATTAATGAGTGGATACAATGATGTACGCTCATTAAGGCTTAGACTTCTGACCAACTTCTTACAGATTGGTTCACTAAGTCTCTTTTTCCACCCATAGCCAAGGATATATCTATGGAAAGGGATATTACAGAGGAGAATCCCATTTTACATAAGTAACATTTAGAATTAATATACTCTCATTACTACAAATTATATAATATTATCTTGCATGCTTTGAGGTTGTCAACAGATCCACACAAACCAAACCTAGGACCCCATGTTAATGGTGTGGTAGGTTCTATATCCAATGTCTCTATGGGCTAGTTAGTAGATAGTTGGGTCAACTGAAAATTTCATCACACCCACTGGTTGTTGTTCCCACTGCTAAAATTGCTCAAGTCCCCATTCAAACCTCGAAGGTGAATTCAGTGCAGTCAACAAAGCCAAAGAGTCCTCAACAACCTAGAGGGAAGAAAAAAAAAAAAAAGAACTATAAAAATGAGCACAGGAAGTCTCAAACCTAAAAACATCCCAGTGGAGGAACTAAGGAAAATAAGAAGAATAGGTTCCATTGAAATATTTGTGGTGAGGACCATCATACTCAACAGTGTCAAAAAATGAATGAAATTAAAAGGTACTTTTCCCAACATAAATCTCTCAAACAACCTATTGTTTTGACTCATCCATTTCCTCCCCATCCACAAAAAATGGTTTCCACAAATCCTTCCAAATATGGATTTATGAGAGGAACAAAATGAATAACATAATGAATACAATAACACAGAGATATAGAGAAAAAAAATAGATGAAACTGTTGCAGGTATTTGGACCACCTGCAACTTCCCTTGTGTCTATATGAACTACAAAGGCTTGTGATTAGTTTGGATGATTGTCTTCTTTCAGAGAATGTATTGTTTCCATTGACGTCAGGATTGAACAATGGAATACATTTCCTTTTCATAGGTGGGGTATTTACGGACAATATCTGAGAGTTTCTCACTATGTTATGGTATTGGATGACCATGTTGATTGACAATTGCGCCTACAACATAGTCAGATGCATCAGTCTCAATATCAAACAGTTGTTGTAGATCGTGTAAGGAGATTACTGGAGTTGAGCATAAGTGATGCTTTAGATCATCAAATGCTCATTTTTGTTCCTTCCCCCATGTGAAATTTTCCTTTCCACTGGCCTTGGTCACTTAGATGAGGGCCCATGCAATATGGGAGAATTGCAACATGAATCATCGGTAGAAGTTGGCAAGTACCAAGAATATTCGAAGCTTGGTTAGTGTGGTCATGTTTGGTCAGTCATGTATGACTTGGATCTTAGCTGGATACACATGTACCCGATTCTCATCAACAATGTATCCTAAGTATTGGACCATGTTCATGCCAAAGGAACATTTTTCCAAGTTGGAATATAGCTTGTGTTGTCGCAGAGTGCTCAAAACCTGTTGAATATGATACATGTGCTCCTCCCAAGTTCTACTGAAGATGAGGATGTCATCCAGATATAACACCACAAAAGAGTTGTTGAAGGGTCTCAATACATCATCCATCAACCTCATTAAAGTTGTTGGTGCATTTTTTAATCCAAAGGGCATGACCAACCATTCGAAGAGACCTTCTTTAGATTTGAAAGTTATCTTCCATACATTAGTCGGTTTGATAAGAACCTGGTGGTAGCCATACTTTAGGTAAATATTGCTAAAGAAATTTTCTCCCTTGAGTTGGTTAAGAAGGTCATCAATTCGAGGAATTGGGTACAAGTTTCTAACTGTGATTTTTTTTAATGCTCTCTAATCAATGCAGATTCGCCAAGTCACATATTTCTTTTGGACCAGTATAATCAAGCTTCTGCAAAGGGAGGAGTTGGGTCTGATGTTCCCCTTTTGAATAAAATCCTAGATCTGACACTTGATTTAATCATTTTCCATTAGTGATCAATTATAGATTCATCCATTAGGAAGAGGTGCACCAGGGGTTCGATCAATTGGATGCTTGAATTCACATTGTGTCGGTACCTTGATGGGTGAGGAGAAGATGCCGAAGATGTCTTTGTATTCTTCCACAATCCCATCCACTTTCCTTTTATGCAAAGGGAGGCTCTGTGTAGAGTTCATGAATGTGGCAACGACCTTCTACTTAATATGATCACAGATCACAAAGAAGATGAACTTCTTGGTATGTGAAATGACCTTACTGCATTTCTTAGAAGAGATTAAATAAATAGTGCTAGGAGGCACTACCTCTGGTATCATGTACAATTGTCTACCCAAATTAATAATAACACTGTGGGGTCTAGAATCATACACAACATGTCACTTCCAAAAATATGGTTGTCCTAAAATAAAATCACAAACTTCAAGGGGATAAATATCACACAATACATTGTCTTTGAAGGGATTGATGTCATAGGGAAGATGAAATGATTTGTTGATGCGAAGATCTATTCCTTGGAGAATCCAGCCGATGGTGTAGGGTTGATCATTACAAAGAAATGTATTGAACTAAAAACTGTCAAGATGAGCCAGTTGGAAAAGCTGGGTGTCCACCGATATCCACCTGGATCACTTCTCCTCTACAAGGGGGAATGGAAGGTACCCTTCAATTGGAGGGGTTTTCCTGAAGTGCCAATGTGTTCATTTGTGACCATACAATTTCCTTGCAAACTCAATCTTGCAACTACGAAACTCTTGAGGTTGGTCATACAAATCAAGAACAATTCCCATTTTCCTAGCCTAGTGGCCCTTTCTATATTGAGAATCCATCACTTGAGACAAATTTTCTCTAACATAAGGGTATTCTTCAATGAATAACTTATAATCCCAATGCCTAGGCCACTCACAAGTGGAAGACTTTCCCCAGGCACCATGTGTCATCTCTTCTCTCAAAGTCCTACATAACTTCCTGACACAACTGGAGGAATTGTTGTCAGCAGTAAGAAGGGTGGATCGCTTGGAGTCCAATTTTCTTATACTTGACTTGGAACAAGCTTGGAATAGGCTCTGCCACCAAATTGATTTTCAAATCCAAGTAACAACTACTGGGAAGATAATATTTTGAATGGTCGTGGATGAAGGATCCTTCAGTTGTATCATTTATGTTTGATGTTGGAAAGCTATAGGCTCTCCAAATCTTGATCCGTATAAAACCATGTTAAAGGCCTTCGATGGACACATGTTTAGGCCTCATTGTATCATCACCACATTTCCAATTCATTCAAGTGATAAGAATGTCTTAGTTGAAGTGGAATTGGTCGATCCACCTTTAGAGTATAACTTGATACTAGGGAACACTCGATTCTATGATATGACGCCAGTTGTCCCATTAGTATTTTAGGTCCTTCACTTTCGTCTTCAAGGAAACATTGTAACCATTGACCAACTTGAATTTTTCATGTCTTCCCTTAGAACCAATGTAGGTTCTAATGTTCCCTTTGTTGGTGACTCCAAAAGTGCATAAATGAGTGTTTTTGAGGGGGTGTTCAAAGACTCCTCCTTTATGGGTACATTTACCCTCCCCCCCCACCTCTTTCTACCAATTTGGATTCTATTAGTATGATTTATTTTGTTACCAATGGATCCCATGGGTCTTTTGATCCTTGGGTGGTACCTCATCCTAAGAAAGTAGAGTCTTATGGCCCTCAAATGCTACTCATAGTGGTCAATACTACCTATCAAGTGATCTAACTAGAATATATTGGATCCGATTCAAATCTCCAATAGAATGTGGAATTTGATAAGTATTTAGGGACTTCATTGGATGTTACTCCTCCTCATTCTTTGCATGACTTCCTAAATCTTGAGATGAATTCTGATGTGTTGGGTTTGGACTTGGATTATCTTGTTGATTCATAGGTCTTTGTTTTCAACTGTGTTTATACCCCATGAAGACTATACACCCCTCCATGCGGTGAGGTTGCAGGGGGGGCTTTCCCCTCTGTGAGGTTCGGGGGCGAGCAGGCCCCCGTCAGGGGTGAATCCCCTGAAGGAAAAATCTCCTTGTGAATGTATATTGTAATATCATAGTCAATCTGGATCATTCATCATTAATTCACATATCCAACGATAGAGATTGTGTTAGGGATTTTTTGCCTAGAAGGAAACCCTCTTTTGTATCAGGACATTTGTATTGTGGATGAGTATTGTATTGCATGTATTCTAATTTAGGAGATTATGAGAGAAACAAGAGGAAGTTATGGTGGGTGTGCTATAGGTTGTATCCCTTCATTTTGTTGGATAAATGAAGAAACTAGAAATTTATGTGGTGGATGTAGCCCACACTGGGTGAAACTTGTATATTCGTGTCTCTATTGTATTGTGTATCTTCTGTGTTTTATTTTCTGAATTTGTTTTATTTTATTTCCCTGGAATCCTATTTTTCTAACATGATGATGCCACCATGGAAGCCATGTCTTTAATTGATAGGCCATGGGATGACATGTACTACTGCACATCATTTCTTCTCTATTTGGAACAATTGGAGGATGACATTACTAATCCTACCACTCCTGATAATGTTTAGTTGTACCAATATCCCATTATCACTCATGATGTCTTTTTAGAGGAGAATTTGGCTAACATTTAAAAAACCATGCCCATTGACATTTCAACAAAGCCGAGTGTCATGGAACAGATCCTGATAGGTTGAAACTGTTCTCCAAAAGAAATTGAATTTTACACTTCCCTATTCAAATAAATGCCTGGTATTGACCCCCATATTGTCGAACATGAGATCAAAACGTATGATGGAGCCAAGATTATTTATCAAAATATATAGCCATTAAACCCAAAGAAATATTTTACCATCAAGGAAGAGGTTAAAAATCTTCTTTATAATGAATTTATCTACTTGGTTCCCTTGACTAAATGGGTATCCAATCTCGTTCGAGTTTGTAAGAAGAAGGGAACTATCATGGTTTGTGTGGATTATAGGTATTTAAACAAGGCTTGTCCTAAGGATATTTATCCTACCCCATTCATTGATCATATTTTTGATGAGTGTTCTAGGAGTGAAATGTTTTCATTTATGGATGGTTTATCTAGCTGTGATCAAATCTAGATCAAATCAATTTATCAACACAAGACTAGTTTCATTTCTTCTTGGGGTATTTTTTCTTATCAAAAGTTTCCATTAAGACTTAAAAATGTTGGGACCACTTTCCAATGGGCCATGTCTTATGCATTTCACGATATCAATTATATTGTAGAGGCATACTTAGATGATTTGGTTGTTCATTCCAAGTGGCGTGAGAATCATCCTAGTCATATGCAGGTGATCTTTACCTAATTCTATTACTATAACATAAGTTTAAACCCACATAAGTGCATATTTTTTGTGGCCTATAGGAACTTAATATACTTCATCATGTCCAATTATGGGATCATGGTTGATCCCTTGAAGTTTGAGGTGATCGTTAAGTGGCCTCCTCCTCACACTATCAACCAACTCCAAATTTTGCAAGGGAAGGCATAATTCTTACATAGGATCATTGTCAACTATACTGAGATAACAAAAGGATTCATTCCCTTGTCGGAAAAAGGCATTCCTTTTGTATGGGATGACCAAGCCCAATAGTCATTTGATGCCTTGAATAAGGCCTTGATGTTGACTCCCTTATTGATTCCTACCGATTATGGTCGTGACTTCTTGCTCTATCTCCTCACCTATGAATCCACTATTAGTGTGGTGCTTGTCAAGGATGATAGTGTGCAAAAAGAGCATGTGATATACTATCTTACCAAGGACCTTGTTGGTCTAGAGATTCTGTGTTCCCATGTAAAAAAGTTGGCCTTGGAAACTATGCATGTTGTCCAATGTTTACGAGATTATACACTCTTGCAGAAAACCACCGTTATGTTTTACTCCAACCCAATGAAACACATATTCAACCATCAAATCATTGGGGAAAAATACTCGAAATGGATTGTTATCTTACAAGAGTTTGGCATGGAATTTGTTTCTTCCATGTTCATGAAATATTTGTCTTTTTCTAAGATGATGTTCAAAATTCCTCAAGTCGATGTCAAACTCGCGGCTAATGATTCATTCCATGATGTGTTCTTATTTCTCATTGAATCATTTGACCCTTGGTACAAGTATTTCCTATTATATCTCCAAGCCTAGCACTTTCATTCTCAATTATCGCATGATGAGAGCTTACATATATTCCATCATGATAGATGGTATCTTATCACCATTGAAACTCTTTACCATCGAGGGATTGATTTGATTCTACATCGATGTGTTTTCCACGATGAAGCTTCACGAATTCTAAATGACTTCCATGCTAGATCTTGTGGTGGTCATCTCTCTAGGTTGGCCATTGCCTAGAAGATTCTACACATAGGATACTTTTGTCCCACAATATTCAAGGATTGTATGCATGTAATCTAGAAGTGTCACCCCTGTTAAATATTTACATGAAAAATGTGTGCTCATCCTAATCCATTACATCATGCGGTTTTCATTGTTCCCTTAACCAAATGGGGGATTGATTTCATGACATGTAATCCTACCTTGGATAATGGACATTGATACGTCATCATGATTGTTGACTACTTCACTAAGTGGGCCAAGGCCTTGCCTACATTTTCTAATGATGAAACCATAGTGCCTTTAATCATATTCAATCATATTATTGCATGATTTGGTGTTCTTAAGACTATTGTGATAGATAATGAGTCTCATTTTCACAAAAATATGATGACCAAGATAGTTTCTAGGTTGGGTTTTCATCACAAGAGATCAACAACCTATTATCCTCAGTCAAGTGTGTTGGCATCGGAAGTCACTCCTGGATTGCAGCAGGAACAGAGCCTGACGCCCATCAGTTTATGTCATGATTTTGTTTTAAAGGGGTGATCGGATGTGAGTGAACTCAGAACAGTATCATTTAACTCAGAAAACTAGGCCAGAAATGAACAGGGAAGTGAGGGCCATAACTAACTTCAGTCAATAATTTGAGTTAAAGTGAGAGTAGAGGGAAGACTAGGGAGAAAAGAGAGGAGACTGCTCCGGGCATCAGGCCTTCCAGTAACTCGGGAAAGAAAAACGAGACACTAAAATGTGCCTAAACGACACAGTGATAACTGCACACTGATCAAACCTATCATACTATGCAGCCACAACTATTCGAATGGATCCTCCAATTCTGAATCATTCAATGTAAGATGAAAAAGACAATGTGGGAGACTTCTTAAGACCGGTGTAGAGACTGCAATGACCAACCATACGTCATCCTACAATATGCGACCCTCGACTAGACCTTCCAATTCCGAGTGTGTTAAATAGCTATCAAACAAAATAAAAAGGAAAGAGAAGTTGACTTCCATTAATTTGGCAGTCTCAAATCAAAATACATAACCAGAGCTTCTTCAGAAACTTTACAGTCAGGAGCTCATCTCAACCATCGATGATTACAAAAATAGAAAAACTGAGTATATATACTCAGAAAAATTCGCCCAACAGAGGTGTTCTTGAACCTCCAAGGCGTGGCGTCTTTTCAGTCAAACCTGGACAGAAATCCTTCGTCAAATGCCACCTTAAATTAGCATGGCTATTGCAAGGGGGGGGGTGACCTGCACACAAGGGTACCATGGGTTGATTTCTCTAGGCCTCCCATACCTTTCATTTATGGCTCGAGCTGAGGTTTCATCTACCTACTCGATTTTCATTAAATGCTTCCCTAGGGAGTGGTCGAGACGATATGCTGAGGAGAAGACCACGTGCCTGCTCTCTAAGGCTAGGAGGCTAGCCTCGCTTTCTTCTGGCACCACCATCAATGTAACCTAGGTCCATGACGTGGCGCCTCTCTCCAAGGGTGCTTTGACATTTCTTCTTTTGGGGATTTCTACTTCCCCTGCCTTCAAATTTCTTGGTGCCCAATCTCACGAAATGGCCTTCTAGGATCAACGGTTGGATGGGCTTTAAAACTGACAGCCAGGATCATTTTTCCTTGAAAACATTGGCTCCACGCCCCTTATCTGCTTTGTCCCCTTTCCATATGACCCAGTGCTATGACAGTGGGCCCAATTCCTGGGCACCTTCGACACTTCACTTCTCAAGGATGGGAGGGAGTTGATCCTTGTTCTTCAAAGTCATGATAGGCGAAGTGGCGATATAGCCCAATCGTGCACCACGTGCTCCTCCGGGATGGACGGCCTGGATTATTTTGACGAGATTGTGGGCCCAATTCCTGGGCGCTTTTAGCACTTCGCGTCTTGGGGATCCCAACTGCAGAGAAAAATCATTTCAAGGTCGCGATAGGCGAAGTGGCGACAGAGCCCGATCGTGCGCCACATGCTCCTCTAGGGTGGACGGCTTGGATCATTTCAGTGAAATTGTTGGCCCGTTTCCTGGGTACCTTTGGAACTTCGCATTTTGTGGATGGGAGGGAACTGATCCTTGCTCTTCAAAGTCACGATGGGAAAAGTGTGTCACGTGTCTCTCCTTGATCGGACGACCCTAAAATCGTTCGGCGATACTGTGGGCCTGAATCCTGTGCTAAACATGGTGCAACTCTGTTGGCCACAAATATTCGTCAACCGACGATGTGCTCCATCGATCGATCCTCACCACTGAATACTGGAGCCGCCCGCCTGCTTGCAATTTTAACCTGAAATGGATTTTTTGTGTGTTGCACATTGTGCTCATGGCTGTGACCTTGGAAAAAATGCATTTTTTAGGTTTTTTAAGCCGCATTTCTTTGCATTTACACAGTGGGCTCGAATCTTGGAGAGAAAACACCCCCTTGCAAGAATTCGCGCTAACATTAGTCTCCATGGGGGATAGAGTCGTCCCTGTGATGCTCTAAGAACTCATTTTGCAGCTTCAGTGCCTTGCTATTGAGCTATGGAGATATTTACTAAGCTGAAAAATAAAAAATAAATAAAGAACCAAAAGGACAGTATTTACAAACAAAGGAGACGTCTAAGGCTTAAACAAAACATTTCTTCAGAAAATGCCCATTTACTGGGCTGTTAAAAATATCCTCACCCTCCAAATCCTGCAACCTATACGTGTTATTTGAGAAAACCTCAGAGATTTTGAAGGGCCCAATCCATAGGGCATCAAACTTGTTGTGTTTTCCCTTATCCTGTCTGGGTGCATCCTACTTAAGCACCAAATCCCCGATCTCAAACTCCTTCATCCCGACCTTCCTTTGAAAGGCCCGTTTGACCTTCTGCTGATGACTATGAGTTGCATCCATCACCTACTCCCAGATCTGTTGTACTTCCACCATCTGATGAATCCTTTTGACCATATGATTCAACTCTCCTTCATATTCTTGAAAGAACTTTGCTACAGGTAAGGTGAGTTGAGTGGGAAAAACCGCCTCTATTCCGTAAACCAGCTGAAAAGGTGAGGTGCCTAGGGACTTCTTCGTTGTTACTCGATCGGCCCATAGAGAAAATTTGAGCTTTGAATCCCAAGCCCTCTTATTTTCTTTCAATAATATTTTAATGAGCTTGATTAGGCTTTTATTGGAAGATTATGCCAGTCCATTTCCTTGAGGATAATAGGGGGTGGAGTGAATTAGCGAGATCTTGAACTACTCACAAGAACTTAATCAGAGGCTTAGATTTGAATGAAGCAGCATTATCAGTGAAAATCCTACTGGGATAGCCAAATCTGGCTATGATATCCTCCAGGAAGCTGATAATTACTTTGTGTGATGCAGTTATGGTGGGGGCATCTTCTATCCACTTGGTGAAATAGTCTGTTGCGGTCAGGATCCATTTGTGTTGGCCACTCGAGGGAGGATGTATTTCCCCTATGAAGTCCAGCCCCCATTGTTGAAAAGGTGTTGAAGCTACTACAGGCTTCAGTGGTAGTGGTCTAAGCTACTACTTTCCTGAGAACGTTTGGCATTTGATGCAAACTCTGATTTCTCTGCAGACATTAGCGAATAAAGTGGGCTAGTAATACCCAGCCCTGAGGATTTTGTGAGCTATGTTCTTCCAAAAATGATTCCCCCCACAAAGGCCGCTATGGAAATCAAACATAACTTTCTAGGCTTCTTGTGGATTTAGGCACCTTAAAAATACCTCTAGAGGGTTTTTCCAGTACAAGGCTCGGTCAATGAGATAATATCTGACCACCTTGATCTTTAAAGCTCTCTCCTTACTCTTTCCCATTACATCAGGAGGCTTTAACTCTTGCATAAAATACAAAATATCTCTATACCAGGTACATTCTGCTAGCGATAAGTCACCCTGAGAACCTTTGTTGGACGACTCATCTTGCTGATTTTCTGAACAAGCATTGATGAAACTAATCTCCATGGCTTTGTAATTGGATTCAGCTAGCAGCTTGGCTAAACCCTACCCCTTTATCAACTTGGTGGGCTTAATCTCCAGATCAAACTCCAGGGTCTTGGCAATCCATTTACCTCTTCTCTCATCTATGTCAGGCTGTATAAGGATGTCCTTCACAGAGGCTGAAGGAACGTATGCAGTCACTTTTGAGTGCAGGACATAGGCTCTGAAAGCTTTGAGAGCTTTCACCAAGGAATAGGCCTTCTTCTCCATGATCTCGTACCAGACTTCTGCATCTCTCAATGCCTTGCTAAAGAATCAAATGGGTTGTTCTCATCCTTCCTCATTTTTCTACAATAAGACCACTGCTACTGTATCAAAAGAAGCAAAAGAAAAAATCAAGAAGTCCTTGGAATAATCGGGACTGATCAGCACAGGTGCCTTAGTCAATGCCTTCTTTATTTGGATAAAAGATTCCCTGGGTTCAGCAGTCCATTTTACTTATTTTCCTTTCATGAGCATGGTTGTGATGTGTTTCACCATCTCAACAAAATTTGAGACGAACCTCCTCAGAAAGTTAATCTTCCGTAAAAAATCTTGAACTTCCTTTCTAGACCGGGGAAGTGACAAGGTCTGAATTGCCTCTACCTTGATGGGATCAATCCTTACTCCTTCTGTTGATACTATATGACCTAACAATTTCCCCTCCTTCATAGCAAACAAATCTTTTTTGGGGTTTAAGGATAGGCCAAACCTCTAACACTTCAAGAAAACTTTTCTCATGTGACAACAATGCTCTTTGTCAGACCTGGAGAAGACTATGATGTCATCCAGATAGATCACCACAAACTAATATTTTTCCCCAATGAAGGCGATATCCATGGCTCACTGAAATGTTGCTCCTGCATTCATCAATCCAAAGGGCATTTTGGCATACATGAATGTGCCCCAATGAGTGGTGAAGGTTGTTTTTTCTCTGTCCTCGGGCATGAATGATATCTGGTTATAACTAGAAAAACCATCGATCATGGATATCCTAGATGCACCAATTACCCTCTGCAATATGTGTTCCATGTTGGGCAGGGGATGATTGTCTTTCTTTGAGCTCCTTTTCAGGTTCCTAAAATCAACACAGAGCCTGATTTCTTCACTTTTCTTTCTTACCGGGACCAAATTGGCCACCCATTCGGAATATCTCAAGGGGATAGTGATTTGGGCATCTAACAACTTCTTCACTTCTCTTTCCATGACAGGCAGTAACATAGGGTTTATCTATCTTAGCTTTTGCCTAAATGGTTTAGCCTCTTCCTTCAGTGGGATCTTTTGTTCAATGATAGATGTGTCATATGTCTTAAGGTCTTCATAGGTCCATGCAAACACATCAACAAATTCTCTTAATAGTTCAGTGTAGTCGGCCCTCTGTTCTTGGGTCAGGCTACTTGACAACTTGACAAACTTAGGCTCCTCTTGTGTGCCAATGTTGCACTCTGATGTATTAGTATTTCCTCCTGAAATCTTATCTTTTACTGCCACATCATTCCCATCAAACAGTCTTTCTAAAGGGACTAGTCCCCTTGGAATGTGATTGTTGGGCAACTGGACAATATGGTGATTAAATTTTTTATTTAAGAATACCTCAGAGTGAGGGTCGCCTTCGGGTTCAGGGTCCTTCTCAATGTGCAATGCAGAAAACTCATCGATGGACTGAAGAAATTTTTTGATTTCAAGATAGTCTTCAAATACCTTCCAATGCTTTACATTGTATGGGATGGATGGCCTCTATCTTATCTTGACCCCACATGGGATCTTTGGCGGCAGAGGGATCCTAAATAGACTAGCTGAGACAGCTAAGGAATCGGACGAAGAATTATCCTCCCTTGGGACAAAAGAAATGTTGAAAGCTGAGAAAAAATTGTCAATCAGGTCCCATACCTCATTCCTGTAACTTCTAAGCCAAGGATGCTTGGACCGATAGACATTCCTAACTTGTTGGATTATCAATTCAGCATCTCCGAACACTACCATCTCCCTTATTCCGATTTCTTTTGCATCCCTCATACCCAGAAGAAGAGCTTCATACTTTGCCACATTGTTGGTGGTTTCAAATTCCATCTTGTATGATAGGGATATGGTCTCTTGAGAAGGTGACATGAAAACCACTCCAGCGCCAACACCTTTGCTAGAAGAAGCTCTGTCGAAAAACATTTTCGAAATGGATGTGTTTGTAGGAGGTGTCCCATGATCAAATAAGGGTAGCTTTCTGATTTGGAAAGGGGCTTTAGGAGCATCCTGTGATCTGCAATAAACTAGACCCCAAATCAGTGTCAAGTGAAAAGATGGGATGATTGGTGGGGTTTGCTTCATCACTGACAATATAGGCTAGCTGGGCTTCTCTGTACAACCTCCTGTGTTCCCCTCCAAAGACTGCAATGGTGGTATATGTGAGATCCATATGTAATGTTCCTCCAATTCTTTTAATCCAAGACCTAGACAACAACATGCCAAACTTGGGGGGAACATCAGCTACCACGATGCCCATGACCACACTCTTCATTGGTAGCTGAAATAAAGAGACCACCAAGTCTTTGATGAATCCAAGACATTGCACCCTCCTTGAATCAAAAGAGTACAAATCATGATAAGCCTTTGTCACTTCCAGTCCCAATTATTCCATGACTATTTTGGGCATAAGGTTATGGGAAGCCCTTGAATCCATGAGGAAGTTATGCAACACTTTATCATGTATGTTCAGGGATGTTTAGAAAGTAGGGGATGAATCATCTCTATCTTCTACAATGGGACCTAGGACGACTACTGGATTTTCATATTGGAGATTTATTGAGTCCATGGAAAGCTGGGGGGGCTAAGATTGTAGCATCTTGGAGAGGGACTTTTTGAAATCTTCATTTTTAACTAGTTCGGAGAGGGGTACAAGAATTCTAATCTTCTGAATCTCATGCTCAAAAGTAAAGGATGAGAGAGACTTAGGAGCTTCCCTTACCCTGGAAACAGGTTCCTTGGTTGTTGGCGAAGTATTCTGAGTTTTCTTTTCTTTAGTAGTGGTTGATGCAGCTTTAGTAGGCCTTTCTGCTATGAGGGGCTGATCCTGGCTATCAAAATTCCCTTCTTTCTTTTTTGACCTGAGATTTTATCTGTTAGGAGTGTTGCTAGCCTTTTCCCCTTTACTCAACTCGCTGATTTGGGTGTTGATAAGATATTCTTCATATGCAGATTGTGTCAAATGAGGAAAAGGGGAAGTGTCCTCGATGCAGTGGATCTCAGGGTCGAGTTCATCCACCTCCTCCCCTTCCTCATGAGAAACTAGGATATTTTGGAAAGGGATATGAATCCTCTGATCATCCCTGTCTCTGCTTATTTGTTCCCTTGGCAAAGTCTGTGGCATATTGTTACCAGGCCTCTTGAAACCTCTGTTATCAGTATTCTAGGGATTAATGTATGTGGGCTTCTCCTCTAACTCCCACCTTTCCATCCTAGCTGAAAGGGATTTTAGTACTTTAGTTACCTCATCCGTCTGAAGGGGAAGGGGAGAGGAATGGGATGGGGAGGCCTCTATTCTTCTCCTGGATACGTCTCTATCAGCCTTATTCATGAGTCGGTCAATAGCCAATATGTTAGACTCTACTTCCACGACTGCGTCGTGCATGTGAGCTAGAGTGGTGGCTCTCCTTTCCCTCAGCAGGAGGCAGAAATCAGGATCAAAAGTGCTAGCATAAGTGATCTTTGCAGAGGCTTCAGAGGGTTTTATCTCGGTAGGGATCTTATTGTACATTTTATTAAATCTTTTGGAGAAGTCAGAGACAGATTATCCATCCTTTCTCTTCAAAGACCCAAACTCAGTAATGTAATGCATGAATTCCTTTTTGTCTCCCCATTGTCTCAAAAAGGCACTACCCAAAGCTTCAATCCCATCAATAGATCTAGGAGGCAGGGCCCTAAACCACTTTCTAGCCTCGCCTTCAAGACTATGGATGAAAATCCTCATCCATACATCTGCATGCATGATAACATTATCGTCTATAAAACTGTAGAAGGCTTCAAGGTGTTCTTCTGCAGTTATGTTCCCCTCGCCTGTAAACTTGGGCAACTGCTTGAGGTAACCATCTACTGGAAGGGCATTGAGAGGCTGAGGTAACACAAGGGGAGCATACCTAGCAGCTATAATAGCCTCCATTCTGGTCATAGGGGGATTTTCTCTTGCCATAGGGATATTAGCTGGAGGAGAACTCGAAGGGGAAGGAGCTTGAACCAGGGATACTGGAAATAGGCTTATAGGGGTAAGGGAAGTGACAAGGGTTTCTCCCTCTAGTCCAAAACTAGGAGGAGACAACTCGGCAGGAACACTTCCAAAATTCAGGAAATGAGAGGCTTCAGAAAATGGTCTGTTGCGAAGCTGAGGAGAAAAAAAAGGGGTTTCTATAGAAGGAGATGATAAATTACCTGGTTAAATGGTGGAAGCTTCTCCTCGAGGGGCCTTTCCTTTTCTGAAATTCACCTATGGCTCAAATTCAGGCATAGCTAGAGGTAGTTGTGGATGGGACCACGTGTGTCTACCTCTGTAAGACACAATTAAAATGGTAGGTTCACCATAGTGGAGTCGTCACAATGGAGTCGCCAGGTGCACAGTAGCAATCTTCAAAGGTTTTGATGCTTGATGCACCTTTAGAATCAGAGGCTCAATGTCGTTCAATCTCGGGGAAAATTTTCAACTTCGTCCCCAGCAACGGTGCCATAAATGTTGGCGTCAGAAGTCACTCCTGGATTGCAGTAGGAGAAGAGCCTGACACCCATCAATTTATGTCACGATTTTGTTTTAAAAGGGTGATCGGATGTGAGTGAACTCAGAACAATATCATTTAACTAAGAAAACTAGGCCAGAAATGTATAGGGAAGTGAGGGCCATAACTAACTTTAGTTAGGAATTTGAGTTAAAGTGAGAGTAGAGGGAAGACTAGGGAGAAAAGAGAGGAGATAGCTCTTGGCATCAGGCCTTCCAAGAACTTGGGAAAGAAAAACGAGACACTAAAATGTTCCTAAACGACACAGTGATAACTACACACTGATCAAACCTATCATACTATGCAACCACAACTATTCGACTAGATATTACAATTCCGAATCATTCAGTGTAATATGAAAAAGACAACGTGGGATACTACTTAAGACTGGTGTAGAGATTGCAGTGACCAACCATACGTCATCCTACAATATGCGACCCTTGACTGGACCTTCCAATTCCGAGTGTTTTAAACAGCTAACAAACAAAATAAAAAGGAAAGAGAAGTTGACTTCAATTAATTTGACAGTCTCAAATCAAAATACATAACCAGAGCTTCTTTAGAAACTTTTCATTCAGGAGCTCAACTCAACCATTGATGATTACAAAAATAAAAAAACTGAGTATATATACTCAGAAAAATTTGCCCAACAGAGGCGTGCTCGAACCTCCAAGGCGTGGCGTCTTTTCAGTCAAACCTGGACAGAAATCCTTCGTCAGACACCACCTTAACTCAGCATGGCTCTTGCAAGAGGGGGGACCTGCACACAAGGGTATCACGAGATGATTGCTCCAGGCCTCCCATACCTTCTATTTATGGCTCGAGCTGAGGTTTCATCTACCTTCTCAATTTTTATTAACTGCTTCCCTAGGGAGTGGCTGAGATGATATGCTGAGGAGAAGACCACGTGCCTACTCTCTAAGGCTCGGACGCTAGCCTCCCTTTCTTCTGAAACCACCATCAATGTAGCCCAGGGCCATGACTTGACGCCTCTCTCCAAGGGCACTTCGACATTTCTTCTTTCAGGGATTTCTACTTCCCCTGCCCTCAAATTTCCTGCTGTCCAATCTCGCGAAATGGCCTTCCAGGATCAACGATTGGATGGGCTTCAAAATTGACGGCCATGATAATTTTTCCTTGAAAACATTGGCTCCACGCCCCTTATCTGCTTTGTCCCCTTTCCATCCGACCCAGTGCTATGATAGTAGGCCCAATTCCTGGGTGCCTTCGGCACTTAGGGTCTCGGGGATGGGAGGGAGCTGATCCTTGTTCTTCAAAGTCGTGATAGGCGAAGTGGTGACATTGCCCAATCGTGCACCACGTGATCCTCTGGGATGGACGACCTAGATTATTTCGGTGAGATTGTGGGCCCGACTCCTGGGCGCCTTCGACACTTCCAATATCAGGGATCCCAGCTGCAAAGAAAAATCATTTCAAGGTCGCGATAGGTGAAGTGGCGACAGAGCCCGATCGTGCGTCATGTGCTCCTCTGGGATGGATGGCCTGGATCATTTTGGTGAAATTGTGGGCCCGATTCTTGGCCGCCTTCGGCACTTCGCGTTTCATGGATGGGAGGGAGTTGATCCTTGCTCTTAAAAGTCACGATGGGTGAAGTGGCGATGGAGCCCAATCGTGTGCCACGTGTCTCTCCTTGATCGGATGACCCTGAACTCCTTTGGTGATACTATGGGCCCGAATCCTGTGCTAAACATGGTGCAAATCTGTTGGCCACAAATATCCGTCGACTGAAGATCTAATCCATCGATCGATCCTTGCCCATGAATACTGGAGACGCCCACCTGCTTGCAATTTTAACCTGAAATGGATTTTCTGTGTGTTGCACATTGCGCTCATGGCTGTGACCTTGGAGAAAATGAATTTTTTAGGTTTTTTAAGCCCCATTTCTTTTCATTTACGCCACGAGCTTGAATCTTGGAGAGAAAACACCACCTTGAAAGAATTCGCGCTAACAAAGTGGTCAGGTGGAGACTATCAATTATGTACTCAAAATCACGATAGAGAGAACGCTAGAGAAACTTAATACGAATTGGAATCTCATGTTATTTTCAACATTATGAGACTACCATGCCTCAACCAAGACTGCCACTAGCTCTACACCATTTGAAATAATTTATCAGTGGCAAAAGTCTTATCAATTGAGTGCGAAATTCCCTTGTTGAAACTAGTCGTAGAACTCTTTCCCGATACTTCTATCGAGGAAGAACATATCTTGTAATTGGCCCATATTGATGAATAATTTCATAATAGTACATTGGCCAATGAGACTCATAAGAAGCGTGTAAAATCCCAATATGAAAAATTGGTTCAACCTCATGTCTTTTCATAAGGTGACTTGGTTTTAGGATATTACCAAGACCATGACACATTAAGAGTAGGTAAATTTGAAGTCCTTTGGCATGGCCCATACATTGTTAAATGTGTCTTTCACAAAGGGGCCTATGAGTTAGTTGATTATGATGGAAACCCACTTTCAGAGCCTTGTAACAGGTTCTACCTCAAAAAGTATTATTCCCAGGCCACTTGGTTGCATGATGCTTTGTACATAAAAAAAAATTCAATTTTGCAGTGGTGTTTTTATCTTTTATCTGTTTGGTTTGTCTTAGTTCAATGATTCTCATGCTTCACACTTGATTTGCAGATTTCAACATACACCTCGATTTGCATAGGATTCATAAATCGTGCTAGTCATAGTACTCAGAACAATTCTTCTGTTGCTTGGGTGATTTTCTTTCCTACCGATGAACTAGTTAGTTTAGGAGGCATTTTCCTTGGTATTGTAGCCAAAACAATTGTGGAGTATAGTGCGGTCATAGAGCTCTTTTTTGAGGCCCTACTCTCAACATTCGTAGGTTAGTTTTTCAGGTTAGACTCTCAACTAGTTGTATCTCAGCTGAATCATGCTTATCTCATCAGAAGTCCTATCTTGATCTAGTATATGTCAACCGACTAATCATATGTGTTGTGATACAATAGAGGGGATACTATCATCTAGTAATATTGAGGAGCGTGTCTATCATGGTAACACAAAAATTTTGGGCTACTCATCCGAGAATTCGAAAGAATGGGAGAGACACATCCACTGTGTGAAATTGTATCCATGGCTGAATCTCCTCCATATACAATGGAGGTACACCCATATTCAGTCATTCTAGGTTCCACCACACTTGGCATAGGTCCCCGATATCAACCCTCTCCTATTTGGATGACTTCTTGTCATTATTCCTGTGGCAGGCTTGGGCCCATCTCGTCAATCATGGTATCCCCATGTACATGTTAGGACAATAATTTGTATTAGTTGTACTACACCAACAAAAAAATACATATCCAAAACCAAAAAACATTACAAAAATTGAAAAAATCTAAAAAAATGTCACAAGACTTACCAAGTGGTCCCCACTACTCTCCAGGGGGTAGCAGGAGCTTCGGGTCTTGATGAAATTAAATTACCTCATATGGTAAGTCCTCAATAACTACAATATGTTGGTTCCACAGGCTATCCCAAACGGGTCGAAATTGACTTTCCATTTTCCACCAACAACTCACATCATACAATTTATCCATCGCAACATCTTTGGGTCCCTCATCCATGAATATGGTGCAATAATTTGAGGCCTCATCATAGGGATCCTCTCTAATAAGAATGTGACCAAAATCGTGCCATAACCAAAATATATATGTTTCCCTATCTTGCAATGCATCGACTAATATTTCATGATAGTCAACAATGTGGAGCACCAATTAAACATTGTTGGATTCAGGCATTCTAATCCATACTGGATATTCCTTTTTGTGGATAAGTGTGGTGCAGTAGAGCCTACTAACCAAGTAATCATGAAAAATATTTTTCGTAATGGAATATCCATGAAATCTCTAATTGGGAGCTTGTTTCTTGTCTTCCTTTCCCCTGGACGATAACAGTATTCAATATAGTCCTCACAGATAAATCTGACCCACCTGGA
Organism: Picea engelmannii; assembly: GCA_009831015.1. Taxonomy (NCBI): domain Eukaryota; kingdom Viridiplantae; phylum Streptophyta; class Pinopsida; order Pinales; family Pinaceae; genus Picea; species Picea engelmannii. Next base: position 2,058,531 of record ML780681.1, read on the forward strand.
ACTCCTGATAGCACCACTAGTTCCCCATGTCATTATAGCCCAGTCAAAATGGAGAGTGCTTCAATGCCTCATGAATTTTTGCACTATATCAATGGTGTTCTTGAGTCAATGCTTCCAGGTCATGATTATCTCATGTTATATATTCAAGGTAAGTAAGCTTGAGTTGACCATCTATTCTCTTGTTGACCATTTGATTCAACCATCCCTATGCTTGTTTTACTTGATGATTCTATATCTTCACATAATTTCTTGATTTATGTTTCATGTCGATTGATGGGGGATACATTAAGAGAGATCTAGTATAGGGATCTATAAGCCGCTAGTACCTTGGAGCTTGCAGTCCTCAGTGGTATGTATCCTTGTGATCGATAGTGGGTTTACCTCATTGACTCATGATCAATTGATTCTATGGGTTTTCAACATAATATTCTCTATTCACACTTGCTATATTGTACTAGGTAACTTCGGGTCCATTTTCATCATTGGTGGGTCTCTTCACGTCTGTTAACAATATACCCCAATGACTAGTACTCAGACAATTTTTACCATGATTGACATCAATTCATTTATTTGGATGATGTAGAGTCATACCATTGGGGTTTGGCATGAATAACTTGGGTTTTGGGACACATCATTCATTCATACCACCCCTCCCAATTTGAGATGGAGTATATCACTACTATATGACTACTTTGAATACTATGGGGGAACTTTCCTTTGTTCTTGATGTCTTCCTAATATATATTGTGACATAGATCCACATTTTATTTGATCATGGATATGATATCTTTGGTGACATGGATCCACCATGTACTTTTTTGTGGACATGGTATTGCATTTCACTTCATGGATCCACAATCTATTGTGTTTACAACTATTCTTTCTCTCTCTACCGAGAAGGGTATGCCTACCACGTGGATGATCTATATATGTCTGTCTAATGTATGATTGTACTTAGTCACTAGTTCCTTGAACTTCATCTCCTTCCTTATGATGCCTCACACTCTTGATTATGTTAATTTGTTTTGACCATCAGATCATCTTCTGACCTCACAAATTAGGGGGCATCTGTTATAGCGTTAGGTTCCACCTTAGGGACACATGGATGACCCATTAATGTTTTATTGTTGAGACACATTCTTCTAACTTTTGACTTCACTAATTTTGAGGGAAGTCTCTCTCTGATCTACTAGAAGAGTGTGGTTGGTAATGGGCTACATAGCTGACATCATGCGACCGGTTGCTAACTGCACTACTCATAGCCCATGAATGGCCCTATAACATTCTAGAATTGGTGAGTTACAAGGAGATCAACACAAGGTGAGTTGTTTCTCTCATGATATGATCTTAGGAACTCTCAATAAATTTTAGTTTCAATGAGTTCTCAATATCTAGAAGAATACCCTATCCTCCTCGACAAATATCTATAAATAAGACATTCCAAGGGTAAGAGGAAGAGGAATCTATTACATGTTTATGCTGCAGAAATTTTTAAACGGAGCTCTTTAATAGTTTGGTCTTCATATCCTTTCTTGTGTGAGGGATAAGGGCGAGTTGGAGAAACGACTTAGGAGGACTTTAGTCATGACTCAAGTTAATTACATGATTGATATACACTTTGATCTGAATTTTAGGGGGTATATGGTCTAAATTTGGATGCAAAAGTCATAAAGCTATAAATCTAATAGATTTTGCATGTGGATCAAGGAGATTCCCACCTCTTCATTAATTAATTGAGATAGCAGGTTACCCATATGGGTCAAAGAGAGTCCCACCTCTCCATTATTGTATTGGGTTTTATTTTCCACTACTTAGTTAGTTGGGTAGTTAGATCTATTATTATAATAATAAAGACTCATTTAATGAGCTCTTTCCATTATTGTATCGGGTTTTATTTTCCACTACTTAGTTAGTGGGGTATTTATATCTGCTATACTAATAATAGAGACTCATTTAATGAACTCTTTCCATTATTGGATTGGATTTTATTTTCCACTACTTAGTTAGTTGGGTAGTTAGATCTATTATACTAATAATAGAGACTCATTTAATGAGCTCTTGTTTACTTTTTCCAATGGACTATTTTGTAATGCTATATAAAGGCATAGGAAGACTTCTCATGATATCATGCTACTCATTTTCGCTTCTCTCGTATTTTCTATTGTTCATTGTGAGATTAATTAGCTCTAAGTGATTTACTAGTAATTAGTTTTAGAGGCGAGGATCCTCTTTGAGCCTCACCTCCAAAGTACTTCATCTACATGTTTTTTTTGTCCATGCTTCTTTTCATAGAATATTGGCACGTCTAAGCTCCTCCTCTCTCGGCATTCAATCCATCAAGATCTCATCCCTCGAGATCCAGATGGATTGAATGCCGAGAGACGAGGAGCTTATACATACCAATATTGCATGAAAAGAAGCATGGACAAAAAAACATGTAAAATAAGTACTTGGGAGGTGAGGCTCAAAGAGGATCCTCACCTCTAAAACTAATTACTAGTAAATCACTCAAAGCTAATTAATCTCACAGTGAACAATATAAAATATGAGAGAAGCCAAAATGAGTAACTTGATATCATGAGAAGGCTTGCTAGGCCTTTATATAGCATTACAAAATGGTCCATTGGACAAAGTCAACAAGATATCATTAAATGAGTTTATATTATTAGTATAAAATATCTAACTACCCAACTAACTAAGTAGTGGAAAATAAAATCCAATCCTATAATGGAAAGAGCTCATTAAATGAGTCTCTATTATTACTATAATAGATCTAACTACCCAACTAACTAAGTAGTGGAAAATAAAACTGAATACAATAATGAAAAGAGCTCATTAAATGAGTCTCTATTATAATAATAATAGATCTAAGTACCCAACTAACTAAGTAGTGGAAAATAAAACTCAATACAATAATGGAGAGGTGAGACTCTCTTTGACCCATATGGGAAAGATGTTAACCCAATTAATTAATGAGGAGGTGGGCATCTCCTTGATGCACATGGGAAATCTATTAGCTTTATAGCTTTATGACTTTTGTATCTTAATTTAGACCATATGCCCCCTAAAATTCGGATCACACTTTCTCCATTTATGAATATAGATCTACATGGTTTTCCACTTCCAATGCTCTTGTATTCAGTCATAGATAATAGATATTGTCTTTCCTTGAGTAGATCAAGTTAGATCTAGTCTAAATTTACAATTTCCTAATTCCTAGAGTGGTTTGAGAATAGGTATTTGTTATCTCCTAATGTGCATGAAGTAGGTGGCAAGAGCTAGAGCTTGATTTATACAACTTAATCAACCAAGATACATAAGGAAAACCACCACATCATAAGGTATTCCTTTCTCTCTCTTAGCATAATTAGGAATAAATCTATTAGATTTAATGAAAACTTGTAGTGGTCTATCCTGCAATCCATCTTAGATCATGAATAGATCTGAGGGGATGCTCACCGATCCATGGGGAAGAGTTTTGTGCAACAAGAGGGTGGTCTCAAACTTTTTAATTGTCTAGGGACTTACAATCTAACATATCCAAAGTTGAACTTCGTATTTATTTTTCAAGACCCACCTATGGGCTTGTAAAAAACTGGTATCATCCAATTCAATAGAAGTTCCACTATATAAAGCCATCCCACAATGAAAACCCTCTCCCTCTTCATCCTCCCAAACCTCATTTATAATAGGAATTTTATTCCAATAAAATCCATACATATGATATATGTTAGCACAAAATTTTATGGATTCCTCCGCAATGAAAATTTTCAGCTATATATCCTTCGAGGCTATTCATGTTCTTCACATAACTTTTGAAAATTTTGTTGTTCCTAAATAAAAAAACACACAAAACATGATGTCCAATCAAAATTATGAATAAACATGTGTTACTAATGTATTATATCATGAACACAATATGTTGGAATTTATGTGGACATAAGCGCACAACGAAATTTCACTGACCTTTTGAAAGGGTTCAACCCATTGGTACATGATTAGGCCACAAAATCACACATCTTGTATCATGTGTACACTCATTATATCAAAGAATTATAGGGTAATATATTTTTAAAGTAATGACAATGTATCCATGACATCATCTTCTATGTTTCCAAGATCTATTAGATCCACCACTTTTGCATAAATTTGCTTATATTTGTAACAAAGTCTACAAATGGTGCTTTAGACTACTTTCGGTAGAGCATATGGTGTGATGTTAGTAGAGGATATGGTGTGATGCTAGTAGAAGGAGTTGTTTGCACAAATTTGCTTATAAATGTAACAAAGTCTACAAATAGTGCTTTAGACTACTTTTGGTAGAGCATATGGTGTGATGATAGTAGAGCATATGGTGTGATGCTAGTAGAAGGAGTTGTGATGCTAGTAGAGCATATGGTGTGATGCTGGTAGGAGGAGTTGTTGCATGAGATCATGTAAATCATATTCTTTCATACAATGAAACGTTTAATATATTCCATAATAATATATTCTATAGATATATGATTCTTAGGATTTGAACTATAACCATTAGGTACTTTTAATGTGAACAAAACACCAAAAAGTTTATTTTTATTTTCTTTCAAAAAAATGTTGTGTAATGCAAGAAAAAGAAATATTTTTTTGTTATGATCGTGTGGACATAGTAACCTCCTTATATCTAACTATTGTAAGTCATATTGAAAATTTTTCCCATTCTTCTGATTTTCCTATTATTTCTAAAAAGTTCCAAAAATACTTTCACATACATATTTTTCTTGATACATTGCATCTGAAATGTGGCGTATTGGTATTTTTTACATCCAACTACATAAAAATCAATGTAAACTACATAAAAAGGAATACATGATAATATGGAGGAAAAATTAAACAATGGATTCAAATAGGAAATCTAAATATAGTTAAAAGCCTTCAAGCATCAAGCATTTAATAACTCTGCTTCCTAATATGGAAAATTGAGTAGAATGGACCTTTTCTTTCACATGATGTGTTTCAAATTTTCAACTTTTTTCTATGTATCTATTTTTTTTTTTTTAATTTGGATCTTTTTCTCTTTTTTTTCATTTTTTTTTATAAAAATATTAGACACTAATACAATTTTAAGCATAAATCTTTTTTTCATCATTTTTTACAAAAATATCAGAGACACTAATCCAATTTTAAGGACAAATCAATGTTGTGACTTCATGTTAAATGGTCATTTTTTAAAATGAAACTTATAATTTCTTAGAAGAAATCTCTTATGCCCTTAGAAGAAATCTCTTATGCCCCATGTTTAGACACTTATTACTATATAGTCTAAATTTGTGGAAGAAATCTCTTATGCCCCATGTATAGACAATTATTACTACATAGTCGAAATTTGTGTTCCTTCTACACATGGGACATGCATAAAATTCTTTAGTAGTTTAGTCAATCATATTAAAAAAATAATCAACTTAACTAGAACTCTCTATATTTCTCGTTTTCTTTTATAGTGGACTTGTTTTAATTTTCGTTTCAAAAAGTGGTGCTACCGGTAACACTCTTTTTTTAGAAGTGGTTAAAATTGTGACTTGTTTGAAATCATTTGAAATTGCAACCTTGACATTTTAGAGAGGACCTTGAAATTGGCCCTCGAATAAAAAAATGATACTACTAGTAGCACCATTTTTTGGTGAAGTTAAAACTATGACCTAATTGAAACCTAACATTGATCACTAACACCACCACAAATAAAACACTAAAAAGTGAATCCTAAATCTAAAAATGTTATTATTTGATAATTAATTTACTAATAAAAAAACTCAAAAACAAATTAAAAAAGAGTACATTTATTTTCGAAAAAAAAAAAAAAA
>ML780681.1:2064541-2077041 GCA_009831015.1 Picea engelmannii
AAAAAACAATCTTTAAAACTTTAAATTTAAAAAGAAAATCTTAAAAATATATATTTTTAAAAAACAAATTAAAAAAACAACTTAAAAATTAAAAAAATAACAATAAAATATAAACATATAAAAAGTAAAATATAAACATTAAGCCTAAACATTAAAAAATATTAGAAAAACTAAACTAAATTATAATAAAAATTTAAAACTAATAACAAAATTAAAACTAAAAACAAAAAACAAAAGAAAATAATATTAAGATTTAAAAAAATTAGAAACAAATGAAAATAATCAAATAAAATTAAACAAAACATACACTAAATATGAATAATTAAAAAAAAAAAACGTAAATTTAAATAATAAATCAAGATTTAAAAAATTTAAAAATAAATGAAAATAATAAAATAAAATTAAAAAAAACATAGACTAAATATAAATAATTAAAAAAAAAACCATAAATTTAAATAATAATATTAAAAACCATAAATTTAAATAATAAATTAATATTTTAAAAATATTAAAACAAATGAAAATAATAAAATAAAATTAAACAAAACATAGACTAAATATAAATAATTAAAAAAAAAACAATAAATTTTAATAATAAAATAATAATATTTTTTTGGGTGGTTTAAATTTCTGGTTTTTGTTACTTTTTTATAATTGTTACATTTAATCCATGTTTTGTTTAATTAAATTTAATTAGTATCATTATTTTTTTTTTAAGTTTTAATTTTATTGTTATTTTTAAAATTTTAGTATAGTTTAGTTTTGTCTTTTTAATATTTTTTTCAATTTTTTAGTTTAATGTTTATATTTTTAAATTTAAAAAAGAAACAATCTATTTTATTTTTTATTTTTTTTTAATTTTGAATTTGTTTATAAAAAATTTCAGTTTTACAAGTTTTTTTTTTCAATTTTTATCGTTTAAATTTATAGTTTTAAGCGTTGTTTTTTTATTGATTTTTTCGAATAAAAATTAAAATTTTACTATTGTTAGTAGTTCTGGAAATAAACTGTGTAAGGAGTTTTTGAAACGTTCAACATTTCGAGTGGAAACTCCACCCATCATCAAAGACTTCTTTACCCCGATTGTCGATTCTACCAGATACAAAAAAAATATAGCACTTTTAGATTTAGGAGTCGATTTTTAGTGTTGTATTTTCGATGGTGTTGGTGGTCAAGACCACGTTTGAATTAGTTCATAGTTTTAATTCCAGAAAAAAAGTGGTGCTACAGGGAACATCACTTTTTGAATCAAGGGTCAATTTCAGGGTTTTTCAAGGTTTTGTTTGCAATGCCAAGGGCACGATTTCAAAAAAACTGCAATTTTAACTGCCTCCCCAAAAAAAGTTGCTACCGGTAGCACCACTTTTTGATTTTAAAATTGATTTTGGTGTTTTTACCAAAAAAATATGATATTTTTGGGAAAGAATTCTCATTTCAAAGCCACCATTCTCATTAAGTTTGTAAATTTGTTTATTTCCATAAATATGGAAGTCATGGATTACCCACATCCTTAAAGTATACATATTAAAAAATGACCTTTAATGAGAATCATATGTGCTTACCATTTTGTTCCATATTAATTTTAATTCATCTACGAAAGGTTCAAAAAACATCTATGACTTTGACTTTTCTTCGTTGCTTGGGATTAGATGTTAACAATATCAACATGAAAAAGTTATTTTTCATACACAAGGTGGAAGGCTATATGTTATTAGTCCCTGCTGAAGGCCAGGAATCTAGCGATCGATTCATCGTTGACCAACAATTACTTTATCTTTGACTACTAATATTTTTTCTTCTTTCCAAAGTTGTAGATAGGAAAAATGAAATAGTTATTTTTTTAGAATAATTAAATTCATTTTATCAAAGAGATTATTGGCCAACAAAGTCAACCTCTTATTGCGGAGATGCATTTTTTTCCTGTTATAACCTAAGTTTTGTAGAGATGCATTTTTCCCATGTTAGATAACATAAGTGTTTAGTGTAGGTAGACTATGCCTTTAGTGAGATGCTTGAAAATCACTCAAGTGTTCTGACAGATGATCAGGTTTCTTAATGAATGTTGAGATTCCACCTTCACAAATTACGACCACCATCTCCACCGACTACATAAATTTGCACAACTTTCCAACTACTTTTTCCATCACCTGCCTATACCACACCTTTCTTCTCCACTGCCTTCACAAGAGTGCTCAACAATATTCTTTTCAGATTACTAGATGGGAGGAGCAAATCCATACTGGAGAAAATAGAAATGTCTACTGTTGGAGGAACCACCTATAAGTAATTTAATTTATCATACTGTAAGTCATTTGATCTACGAGACTATATTTAGTTTACCAGTGAAATCTTTTTCTTGATTTACACTATATCAAAGAACTAAATTGTTGAGTTCTCATTGCTCCCGACTTAGCTACTATGACCATGTCCTTATCATATGAGTATGTCCTTATCTTCCTATTCAAGGAAGTAAGTAAACTTTACATAAGTTTCCTGAATAGCCACCACCTGTGATCAGGCATGGAGGAGGTTGGCCAAGGAAATTAAATGGGAAGCGAGAGCCCTCATTGTTTCTTTGACTTCATGTAGTTGGCTATGCTGGTGGCTAGCTGGTTGTTTTGGAACCCCTCTGCTGTTTTGGAACCCCTGCCTAAACCTAGGAGTTGGTTGTCTATTCCTTAAGCCCTTATTCGTTGGCTAGATGGTTGTTCTAGAACCCCTCAACTATTTTGGAACACCTGCCTAAACCCAGGAGTTCGTTGTTTGTTCCTTAATCCCTTGGTCATTGGGGAACTGTGACCTTGGAACTCAATATCGATATGGAGAAGAACGAACCACTAATGGGTCTACTACCAAGCCACTAGCCACTACCAAGCATGGGAGGCATTTCTTACTTATAGTTAAGCCCATCCTTTCTACCCATCCTTTCTTCCTACTAACATGCGAGGAAATAATTATTCGAACATTAAAAATTTATTGCAAGCTTGAAATTTTCCTTAACTGGTCTAATATAACCCTTTTTCTGACAATTTGGTTGAAGATCAAAGTGGAATAAAGAAAATTTTCCATAATTAGTCTGTTGTAAGTTTTTTTCTAACAATTTCTCTGCAAATCAAACTGGAATAATCACTATTTATATGAAATAAATAAAACAGAAAGAAAAATCCCAAATATTAAGCAAGGCCAGCCAAACTCTGAAGCATTTTCGGGGCAAACCCTTTTATCATAATTCCTTTAAATGCAATTGTTTTCTGGAACAGTCAACCAAAACCTTAAACGCTTCTATTTATTAAACATACCGAGCTGAAAATTGAGGCACCTTTTCCGTGCAGCCATTAATGTGTAATAAATCCAGTGGTTGCATCATCTTATCAACCTTTGAAGTCATATACACAAATTTAATTTGATTCATTTCTAGTAGCAATTTGCGCACCGTTGTTGTGAACTATTTCCTTTTCCATTATAGACAGACAAGGAAGCGCTTATTATGCTTTTTCCTTTTTGCTTTTCCTATTGTTGGATCTCCAAATTCAATAGGCTTTGTTGATGCTACAAGGTTACCCAGTTATGGCTTTGCAGAAATTGCAATGGCTTCTGTAACCCGTGCATCTACTTATGTTGTCTCTGCCCCTTGTCTATTAGACTTCTTTCCAGGGGATTCAATGAGCACTTCGACCGGCTCTCGAACTGGTTTAGATGCTATCTTTTCCTTTCTGGTTCCGCTTGAGCATGAACATGATTGACATTGTATTCAACATACTAGTCAAGAGGCAGGTCCATGGGCATCTGTAGATCATTGTTTGTTATGTAGATCATTGTTTGTAGGGCATAATAGACTCATATAGAAGGGTATTCATGCTGTTGGTTGTGCCTGTTGTAAGCAAGGCTGAGCAGAATGTAGGCTTACTGCAGGGTAGGGATGTGGTTGGTTGTATCTTCTCCAAGAAAGGCCTCCGACTACAACGTAGCCGCCATGCAAAGAGTGGATCCCCAGTTGGCCAGTTGGCAATGTCATGAATCTATTCGTTGCATGAAAAGTACACGTTTTGATCAATAGTATATAGTATCTGGAGAACATTCTAATTAATATTCTTCATGAATTTAGCAAAATATTTAAAGATTTGTAGGTACTAAGGAAATAGCCATTGAACAGAATTATATTTGGAAAAAACACTGTAAGGTCAAAAACAATATTAAAAGTGGATTGACATATCTAGATTCACGTGAAAGTGACATGAAATAGCTGTTGACATATCCATATTTACAGTAATGCCATATGAAAGAGAATCTTGTAGGTAAAGGTGTTGAATCCCATCTGAATTATACGAATCCAGGAGCAAATACAGATACCAATACCTTATCCCCACCTCTGGCCTTTTATAAGAGAGGAGAGATGTCATGTAATTGTCTGGATTATACTCATGGAATGAATATTTGGATAGGGAATCCTATAATTGAGTATGGCCACAATTATGTGTACATTCGTTATTGGACTCTCCACTATATTAATACTAAAATAAACTTAGTCGACTACTTTGCTATCGCTAATTTTTTTATATGTTTTTTGGAATGTAATGATTATATAACTCCGTTGAAAAAATTAACGTGTAGAAGCTACCTTAGATTCTTTCGAGAAACTTTAGTGAATACGTTATAATTGTTTGTATTCATTATGGTTATCATAATCATCACATTATGTGCGTGTCTGCTTAAGTGTTATCATTAAGCTCTTGGTGGTATCATGTGTGTTTATATTGTTTGTGTTTGTACCATGCTGCGTAATGAGAGTTATCGTTTTGAACAAAATAATTTAAATTACTGAGGTAATTAAACAATTCAATCATGAAGTACCTTTTAACATATTAAAACAACACCACAAATAATTCTAGCTTCATGATTTACATCATATTCATGGTATGATAGGATTTATTATTCTTCATGTTATAGTTTTAAATATGGTTAAAAAAACATATAATGGTTAGGTGTATCTTTCCATTTTTTTTATACTCACTTTATTTTTATATTAAATTAATTTTGTTAAGAGTAAAACAACACCACAAATAATTATCGCTTCATGATTTACATCATATTCATGGTATGATAGGATTTATTATTCTTCATGTTATAGTTTTGAATATGGTTAAAAAACTTATAATGGTTAGGTCTATCTTTCCATTTTTTTATACTCTCACTTTATTTTTCTATTAAATTAATTTTGTTTTATTTTTATATTAAATCAATTTTGTTAAGAGTTCTGTTCTTCCACATCAAGAATTAGTAGTCACGTGAGAATATACTCCCAAATAGCTATCTGGCAGAGATAACTATATATTGCAGTTACATGGATGTCGTTTGTTGTTTTGATAGTCGTGATATTTAAATGTTTTTTTTAATAAGTTAAATTAAACATCATTCACATTGTAGTTTTGCCAATCATCTTACAGATTTGCCTCTCAGCGTGCTTGCACTTTGGTTGAATTCTGATGTCAAAGGCATTTGAATTTGGATGTTCTCAACCATAAAAATTCTTATTGAAACGTTGATTGGATGCCATAAAGTGTATGATTTGAGTGCCCTCAGCATCTCCATCTGCAGGCGGGTGGATTTCTTCGTTCTCTCCATAAGGAAGGGAGGAGGCCCAGTTCTGAGAAAGGAGGGATAGATCGGATTTAGAATAAAAGAGATTGGATTGAAAGCCCATTTCATTATGTCACCAGAATAATTATCGTTGTCGGGGTGGCTCCCCCTAACTGGAAGGAAAAAACTGAGAATTCGTTTGGTATTCCCTCTGGGAAAACGCGGTTTACCTCGTCGATTGAGAAGCAAGATCTTTCCTCAGTTTCAGTTCCACCTGTTGAATTCTGATGTCAGAGGCATTTGAATTTGGATGTTACTAGTTCATCGAAGATTAGGTTTTCTATACTCAATTAGAATATAGAGCTTTCCTCGTCCTCTCTCAAATGAAATAATATGTTGAAAAATGTTCCTCGTTTTAGAGTAATATTTTTATTGAAGTAACAGGAAAACATAAAAAATTTAGTCTACTCACCATAAGCATCATATATATATATATATATATATATATATATATATATATATATAATGCTTATATATAAACTAACAACGCTTTATCTAAACCCATTTCCACAAAGATCCTTGCCTTAAACTGGCAGCTTATCTGGCATTCATGGCAGCAGCTTGTCTAGCAAGGACTAAACTTCTATGCAACACTTGTTAGTACGAGCCAAACAATATACTTACTGCTCAAGTTTTCAAAAATATTAAATTCATCTATTTCCATTACAAGTTGCACATTGCAAGGATTGTTGGAAAACTCGAGGCATTTAGTATGTGTAGTTTTCCAGGTTGAACTATCTCGCTAGTGTAATATATACACATTATAATACTTAACAAAAATAAAAGATATCATCTATGAGTAAGTTAGAAGTACATAAAGGTACAATGGAATTAATAATACATAAAGGTGGAATTAATAGTACATAAAGCTATAATAAAGCTATAATAGAATTAAAAAGTATAAAATCATATATATATATTATCTTCAACCTTGGTATTATGTGGAAATACCTCAACACGTTTCGTAAGAAACCTTTACAAATATATCTACAAAGAGAATCGGCCTTCCATCTCAATGAACCACTTGTTGGGAATTAATTTTTAATTTCATACTTTCCTTGATACAAAATCTGATCATTTTGGCAAGCATGTATCATTTCATAGTTCAAACCCAAGATTTAATTATTATTTTTAGAATATGTTAAATATGGAAGTTTCTTGTTTTTTGGAACATTAACAATTGGGTAAAATTTATGTCAAACCATTCATTTTTCACTTTAAGGTTATACAATTTAACAATGGCTAAGATTTTAGTGAAACTAATACAACCTTGGAACAATGGTGTCTTTCCATATTCAATTAACTTATGATACCGATTAATCTCATTCATTTTTTGCATTAATGTTGCTTGGCCATTTTCACAATTCATGTTTGTGTTTTAAAACAATTATAAACATAAATCACCATTTCAACCATATCATCATCAACCATGGTTTCATCACCATCATTGAAACCATTGTGATTCTTAGGAACTTCAATACCATTTCTAAGCAAGGTCCAAAAATTATCTACTCAATTACCATGTTTCAATCACCATGTTGATGTTTGATAATGTCTTCAATACCTTGTCATTGGGATGTAAAAATAACTAACATGATTAACATTTGAACCATCAATATTGTCCATAGAAAACATTTATATAATAAATGTGTGTTTTTTTAATGTATATTTGACCCTCACACAGTGTTAGTTGTAGTAACGAAGGAACTACCCACCCTAGAACAAGGAGAGTTTAGCGGTGAAGAGTGAGTGAACCCATACATATTATTATATATATATAATGAATGGGGGTGCCCGTGGTGATAGTGAGCCAACCCCACATGAGAGACAACGAACCAAACCCATGTGAAATTCGATCACTAAGGCAATGACACTCACTCTAATGAGAGACTGAGGAAGGCACTCACTCGAATGAGAGGGAGATGAAGGCACTCACTCGAAGGAGAGGGAGAAGAAGGCACTCATTCGAACAATAATAGGGAAAGGAAGTGTGTAGAAACGGCGAAGGATAACCCACCCATTTAAGGACCCATAAAAGAATCTACTTAGTGATTGAGGAAGATATGGAAGAGGAAGTTGGAACTAACTAGGTCTTATGGATCTACCTGCAGCCACGTTCCTCTAGTCCACCCACTCCCCCTCGCCTTCTTTATCGTTGATCAGATTGGGATGTGTGCAAACTGACAGTTATGCTGGGAAGGACCTTATGAGCTCAGGCATGTCCCTTCCTTATGATATGTACAAATGAAAACATCAATGGTTATAGGCTTAGTAGGATCAAATGACCCATGTGCGACCTACTATTTACATGCACACCACCTAATAGAACATTGTTGCTTTTGTGCTTCTTTCTTTTCATTTGGAGATGATACTATGATAGTGGTATAGATATCTTGGTGTGGGAAGGGTGGGTAGAGGGATGGAACATGGGGTGCTAGAAGGGCGACGACTAGAGTAAGGTGGGGATGAAGTGCACTATATTTAGACCCGATGTTTTGGTCATGCACATATGATTATTTCTTTTAGTAATTTATGTGATATGGAGGGGGGTAGCAATATAAGAACATGGCATGTAGGTAGGTCTTAATTATTAAGGAGAGGAGAACCAAGCTCTCTCTTCTTCGCATTGTAAGTTGTTGAAAGAAAGAAGAAAGATGTAAGGCATTGAAATCCCTTGAGGTCATAATATCACTGGGATGGGGGGTCCATGATAGATGGGGTTGAACAATGATTAATGTGGTTCAATGATAGATAGAATAGAATCACTATCACAATTGGTTTAGTTATCCCTCTACTTTACCGCACCATAGTTGAAAGGAGTGAGTGTAGCTTTGCCAAGCCTACCTCACACAATGTTGTACTTTTGCATTTGTGCGCCACTAAACATGAAATTTCTCAAGATAATCCATGCTTCTCATTTACATAGCATTTGTTTCCCTTACCAAGTATAAATGTATGTGAGAGAATATTTATAAAAAAACATATTTTATTTATAATATAGTACTTGTACACCAATTGAAATTTTGTATTAATATTATATATATGCAAATGGAATCATGATTCGATAATATATTATGATCATACCTAATTTTAGGATCCCTCTGTCCATGATAAAACCAAATTGTGTATGGACTCATTATACCATGAATTATCAAGTGGTCTTGTACTCCCTTAATATTTAGTATTGCAACATTGCAACATTTTTTATCAGGGAATATTGTGGTGTCCGTATCCTTTGAATGCCTTTGAATAGCAAACTCTATGAATTTGTCAACTTCATCTTGATATTCCTTCGACATTTTACATACAACCAATCAATTTGTGAATATATTAAAAATAAATATCTACAAGTTACAACAAAAACATATTTTATATTATATTATATTGAAGAATCAAATATAGAAAATATATTTTGTCGTAAAATATGTTCAAAGGATTTTCTTGGTCGTTCTCAAAATAATGTCCAATTAATTTATATACAATTTAAAGCCAAACAAATTCACACTTGTAACAATATGAAACTGTAGCATAAGAAACCAGAACGAAAATTCATCAACATTGCTTACATGGAAGCAACATAATGTAATTGCAAATAGGAATATTTGTATATATACCTATCAAAAGTTCTCTTCGGAGTGCCCTTGAACCCGTGTATTGCAATTCATTAGAATCATTTTTTTCTATTTTTTTGGAAATAGAGTTCACTATCTCCTTAGACTTCTATTTGGACTTATGAAACTTTTGGGAATCATTATAAGTTGATGTATTATAAGTTGATGTGACAAAAATATAAATCGCATAAAATTAATTCAATGACACATAGAATGATATTGCATATGTTATACTGCATAAAAATTGTGTCAATACATCAAATAATTGTTCTAGTCAACAAAATATATCAATCAATCAAGTTTCTATATTTCATTTACATGAATTAGAACAAATAATTTTTTTCCATAGAACTATAAGGACTAAAGAAAAAGTCATAATGAAAATTAATTGTTATGGCCAACAAAATATATCAATCAAGTTTTTATATTTCATTTACATGAATTAGAACAAATAATTTTATTCCATAGAACTATAATGACTAAAGAAAAAGTCATAATGAAAATTAAGAAGTTTAATAAAATACTAAAGAATAACTATTTGAAAAATAAATATATGAATCGTCTAGAAACATTTCAAAAAATGTGTCTTGATCTCGACTATATATATTCAACACAATGTTCATTTTGAAATGACCATGCCCAAAAAATAATAGTCTCAAACATTATTCAACTCCCAAAATTTCAATCCCTTGTTGTTTCTTGCTTTCTTTCTTTATCCCTAGTGGTTTTGCAGCTACTCCTTGATTATGGTAATGTATCCCAAACTAGAGAAATTTGTTCCATGGATTTCCATTAGGGATTTTCACCACTACTCTCTCTTTCTTAGTTAGGAATATAAGAGGAACATCTACCAGATTATTTCAATTTATTTTTGTTTTATTTAATGACATGGAATTGTCCTAAATAATTTATGGACTTCTAATCTAATATAAAGAAATCCTATTCCACTCACTATTGATAGGATAATTGAAATAAACCATTTTTTTGAGTTACTAGCAACAAAACTGAAGGGAAGAAAGACTCTATTCACGAACAATGTTGATAATCCTAGATGGGGATATATAGGAGGAGGAACTTTCTCAATTAAACAATATTATAAAAGGGAAGGACACATATTTTAGGAAAACTGATAATATTTGGAAGTATGTTTTGAGCTTGGGAATGTGGACAAAAGTATCCATGTTCCTTTGGTTGTATGATGGATGAAATTTTTTAACTTGGGATAAATTGCAATGAAGAGGTTTTGAGGGACCATCACTTTACTTCATGTGTAGGCAAGAGGTAGAATCAATAGAAAACGTATTCAACCACTGTAAATATATAGGATTCATACGGGATATATTTCCTATGAATTTTAAATAAGCAAATAGAAGAAGATAGGACATCTTGGAAACCATAAAAGAGTGTTTTCTATCTCCATTCCTTAACCCACTCTTAAATATGATATGGTGACTTTATCTAGAATTTCTTTTTTGGTCGATTTGGAAGGAATCTAATAAGTGCATATTCAAAGGGAACCAAATGGGAATGGTCATTCATTGGGTTGATATTTATCAAAACATAAAAGAAACCATTAATTCCATATCATGGGCACTTGAAAGAAAGAAATGCTCAGACACAAAGGAAATAATTCTCCCTCTTTAGGATATTGAATCTTGGAAGATAACAAAGAAAACTAATGCCTCCACTTCTTAAAGAAATATTTGGAAACATGGTCTCCCCTACCATTAGAGTTTATAATACTCAATTTTGATGGTGCCTTGAAATGAAATCCAATCCCATCGTGATTATGATGAGATTTTAGGGACTCCTCTAGTCATATCCTTAGGGTGTTTGTGGGGTCCCTAGGGGTAGAAACCAATAATGCAAATGAACTGGTAGCTTTGAAAAATGGATTTCTCATTTCCTTAGTTTATGTTTATGATAGGTTGACATTGGAAGAGGACTCCCTCATATTTATGAATGCACTTATCCAAATGTTAAATGGAACCCAAGTTGATAAACTCATGCACAACTAGAGACTCTTCTCAGGTCTAGAATGCATAGTGAATAAAATTTCACTCATCCCAATGATCATTCACCTTCATGTAAAGAATAAAACAAAGTTTCTGGTAGACAAACTAGACAATGAGAGAGTGTTTATAGCCACCTAAGAGTTGGATGTAAGTTGGGATATCATGGAATCAACCTCCCTTAAGGATGAGTGTCTTTACATCTACAAATTAGATATGAAAGTTAGAAGTAAAAAATGGGAGTGAGGGAGGTGGGAGTGTAGGATGTGGACAGACAAGAAGAAGTGGAATGCAAGATGCAAGTTTCAAGAAGGTGAAGGATACAAAGTAAAGGGAGTGATATGATAGCCTCTTCATTCTACATAGAACTTTGATTTAAAATGTGGGAGGAGGAGAGAAGTAATGTGAAAATCTAGAAATGTAGATAAGGGGGGAAAACTGGAAACTTAGCTTTGCAATCTGCAACTGATGTAATGATGTAGGAATGTGGGGAATTGACCATGAGGAGAAAGAGAAACCAGATTCTATGCATTCTACATTCTACATGAGGAATGCAAAAACATAGAAATATATATAAGGAAAAAAACAACTCAGAAACTCAATCCCACACTCCACAATATGTGTGGTGATGTATGAATGCATGAACTCAGACATGGGAAGAAAGAAAAAATACTCCACCTAATCAACATTATTCATCTGTAATGTGAAAAGAAAGGTAAAGGAAGAACAACTTAGAAACTCAACTCCGCATTTCATATTGGATGCGAAATTCAAGAATCAAGGGACTCATACATGGGAAGAAAGACTAACAAGACTCTCTACATTCCACATTTTACATGTAGAATGAAAAAAAGTAGAAATATAGATAAAGGAAGAACAATTCATAAACTTGTCTTTAAACTCTACATTGAAGGAAACCATGCAAAAATGGAGGAAATTGGTCATGGGGAGAAAAATAAATAAGATGCACCACATTTTTCATTATTCAAGCAAAATGTAGAAATACAAAAATGTATGCTAGAAAAGAAAAACAAATTTTATTATTCTCCTACCATTATATCCAAAGCACATAGGGTAGATAGATAAAATGATATTATGATCAAATTTTTTAATATTGAATACCATCAGAGGAAAAATAGTCATAGGTTTAACATATATCCTGCCAAGAATTTACAACAAGGAAAAACATTACTAATCTTCCTAGCCTTTTCAATTATCAAAACTATGGCGATTTAAGAAA